>LKTO01000865.1:0-15986 GCA_001399465.1 Hymenoscyphus scutula
GCTTCGGCCTCTGTCTCGATGGTCTCGATGACAGCAACGTATTTGGGGGATACTCGACCTCGACGTGCAACCAACGGCCGGGTGAAAACGGAAGTCGTGGAGACGTGCGAGGAGAGGGTTCGAAAGGAGGGTAAGCAAGCTCTCTCAGACTGAGAAGGCTTTTGTCCGGTGCTTCTGATGGTGCCGCCGTGAGAATGATGGACCGAGGAATGGGGATGACGGTGAAAAGACAGTCCAGGTGAGGCGAGGAAACGACCGTCGGTAAGACTCGTGAGGCAAACGAGGGTGGAGACCACGCCGTCGTTCTTTTTCTTTCTTTCTGGGAGGTGTTGCAAAAAAGGAGGGCCAACCAATTGCTCTCGGCGGTTCAAGCAGACCGAGGGGTTGGAGGGGGTTGTAGGTGGTGGGCGGATATTGAGGAATTGATGGCCAATAACCGCTTCTTCGGCACCAGCAGTCGACCTTTTCCTTGACTACGACGGTACCACGCTGACCAGTCAGACTGCTGGGAGAAGAGCGATTAGAACTCCTCGAGGCCACCGCAGTCGAGTTCAGATGATTGATGCCTCACGATTTGGGGCGCGGCGCCGAGGAGACGAGACGAGACGAGTCGAGTGTTGAGTTAGAGCGGTGAGATGAGGGAAAGAAGAGAGACTGGGAGGAGAGGGAGAGGGCGAGGGCGAGGGCGAGGGCGAGGGCGAGGGCGACAGAGCAGGAGGAGAGACTGTCTAGAAAGGTGTCTGTGGTCTGTCGAGGAGGAGGAGGGCAGAAGAGCGACTCTTCTCTTCCAGCGCGTGTGTGCCTGTGGGTGAAATTGGGTTGGGTGCAGGTTGGGTGTAGATTGGGTGTAGATTGGGTTGGGGCTTCCAGGTTCTTCCAAGCCTCCAAGGGTTCAAGGGTTCTCCCTTTGGGTCTTCTGCTGGCCCTGCACCCCCCTGCCCAGTGCCCAGTGCCCAGGTGCTTCTGTGCTTCTGTGCTGACCCTGGCCTGGCTATCACCGGCTTGCGCTTGAACGGTCCTCGTACTGGAAAAAAGCCCTGCAACACGCTACAAACGGCCAATCCAAGAGATCCAGCGGAACCAAAATTCCACGACCGACAGCTCGAGGCTTGTCAGCTGCCTGGAATCCCTGCTGCTGCGGATTTCCTGGGTGGTTGGAGGGGGAGATGTCGCTGCAACGGCAACACGCCAGATCTGGACTGGTGGAAGTGCGACTCGAGGGGATGTGAGAATTGGAGAATTGGCCAGGTGAGGTGCGGTGCGGTGCGCGGTAGAATGGATCCTCAAGCTCCAGGCAACGAAATAGATGAGGCTCCGTAATCGGGGGACACCAGTACAGTACCTAGGTAGGTACTCGAGTAAGTAATAAGAGGACGAAGACGAACGATGGAAGCTACGGGGGACTGATTCTACTTTTTATAGATGAATTTCGATAGAAGAAGATCCCTAATTATGTGAGAAGTTAATATCTTTCTTCGGATTCAGGGTATAAGCTTTCACTACGTCTACTACTTGTACGTCCTTAAGCATTCCCCGCCTTCATTCTCAGCCTTCACCAGCACTTCCCCCTTCCCACCTCTAACAACAAAAAAACTCCCATTTGGCGTAACAAACTTATCCCCAGCCGTAGCCATAACATTCCACTTCCTCCCCTCCCCTCTAACCCTCACCAAAGGCCCCTCTCTCCTCCTCGTCGCCCTCTTTCCCCTCTCACCCCTCTCCTTTAAACCCCTCCTCTCTCCCCTCACCGGCCTCCCATTCCTCCTCCCTACCCCCTCCTCCCCCAACGTCCCCTCCAAGCTCTTAAAACCAACAGTCACCTCCTCAATCCCCTCTCTCGTCTCATCCCGTAGACTCTGTAACGGCTCGATCCCCTCCGTATCCACGCATTGTATGTCGCGTACGAAATGCAATTGTGTGTGTAATGTCTCTAGCATCTGGGTTTCCTCGGCGGGGGATTTGGGGAGGGGGAGGGCTGAGAGACGGAGGAGGTGGTGGAGTTGTTTGGGGGTGATTTCTTGTTTGAGTTGGGTGTTGGGGGGGAGGAGGCTGCGGATGGACCAGGAGAGTTGGGAGAGGAAGGTGGTGATGTTGAAGGGGGGGTTTTTTGGTTGGGTTTTTGGTTGGAGTGGTGGTGTTGGTGTGAGGTCTTAGGTGGGTTTGGAAGTGGCTGTTGATAAGCTTGAGTAGGTGTGTATAGTTAGGATAGCGATAGTTCGAGGGGCTTTCCGGAGAGAAGCTTGACAGCTTGTGTGTATGAGGGAGTTCATGGTGTGTGTTTGTGAAGATGGAGAGTATTAGTTAGTGATGGGTTGAAGTGGAGGCTACGAAACGAGTAGGGATAGGTAGCCTTACATCTACAGGCATTGTCTTTTAAAAGCGGCGGCCTATAACATGTTTATTATAGCTCCTCTGCAACTTTCTATTAGGAGGCGTCTAAATAGGCGGTAACTTATGAAGTATAAATTAAATGTTATTACTTTAGAATATTCTCTTTATAATATTAAATCTAGTTTTACTTCTAACTCTAGTTCTAATTCTACTTTCTATTATAATTTTCTAAAAAATACTCTCTATAAATCGAACTATTAAAATCTTTAAAAATAGTACCTCTAACTTCTAAGTAGATTATAGTAGTAGTAGAAAGTGTTAAAACTCTTATAGAGTTTATCTCTCTCTTTTCTAATCCTTAAATATTAGAGATATCTACTTTATCTTCTCTCTTAATTACTCTCTTAATTACTTCTCTCTTCCTCTCTACTCTCTTCCTCTCTTCTAATCGTCTCTAATCTCTCTCTTATCTTACTATTAACTCTCTCTAAAAAAACTTTTATCTAATAAACTCTCTAGCGCTCTAGAAACCTACTCTCGCTAGAACGAAGGTATAAATAGAAAGCTTTATCTAACTCTCTTCTATATCTAGAATTTCGTTAACTACTTCTTCTATTTACTAAGTAAATACGAGAATATTTAAGCCGAGAGGTCTATTACTTATCCTAAGAAATTTAAGGTTAATCTTAGTATATATTTTCCTTTATCTTTTTACTTTTAATTTAATTTAAAGATCGAAAGAAGATATAAAGAGATAAAGAGAAGAGATAAGAAGAAGAGAGAGAATAAAGAGAAGAGATAGAGAGGAGATAAAAGATATTAAGAAAGTTAGAAAGTAATTAAAGCTTATATTCTCTAATATAGTTTAATAGTACTCTATATATATTAGTACTCTATATACTTTCTCTCTACTCTACTACTTTAAAATAGGATTTACTAACTATAATATATAATATTAATTAAAACTACTTAGAATCTAATAAACTAGAAGTATCTATAGCCTCTTAACATATTTAAACATTATAACTAGTCTTTCTATAAGTACTACATCGTCGCCTAGAGAGTTGTCTCTCATTTTACCTACCTCTCTTAGAATACTTATCGCGTTAAATCTACTTCTGTAAGGAACTCAATAAGCAGTAGAGTACGCAGACGTGATAGAACCACTAGTGTTCTATTATAATACAGAATAATCGATGCCTCTCTTCTGCCTCCGTCTAACCTCCTAGTTATATATATCTAGACCCCTTAAATACCCCTTCCTATCCCTACATTCCTAGTATCCCTACATGTGACGATTCTCAAACTAACTAACTAGGGTAACTGAGTATCGCTGGGGTTTGTTCTTACAAAGAGGTACAATCAAGGTCTGAGTGTTTACTCGGAGGTAAACTCGTCACTTAACTATAAAGCTGTCAAGGTATTAGTAATAATGTAATATTGAGTTGAGCACGAAGCTCCTATCTAATAGCAGACGTGCTAGTACTATATAGAACCTTCCTGCTCATGGATCCACCCTGGATCCCAGGACCCCTTTGGATCCCTAGGGGATCCTCAGGGATCCATCACGTGATTACAACTATGTGAAATCCTTGGATCGCTTAGCTAACCTAAGCGACCTGTCTAATGCTATAAGAGTATATGATAGTGCTCAACCTGTCAGGGCGCCGCCTGGTCTTCACTAGTCACGTGTGCACGTGATTCGTGACACTACATTCCTGAAAACATCCCTAGTATCCCTGGCTTCGACCCGGTTGCGGGCTGCCGTCGGGCTGCTGTCGTATGCCCTGTGCCCCGCGGATACCCCTCGCTTGCCGAGCCTCTAGTTTACTCGACCCCCTTAATCTAAGCCTCTCACAACTTCTCTACCTCTCTTTAAGCTAATACAACCTATATATCCTCTATAGTAAGTACACCCCCTTAATAGACCCGGGTCTTTTTTACTCTATAGCGTTTACTAAGTGTTTTATTTACTTTATAAAGAGTATATACTTTAGCTAATATTAAAGTTATTTTATAAGCTAATAGCTCTAATGTAGTTTATTAGGACCCTGTGTATATTAGGACCCTACGTACTCTAAAACCTATATAAAAAGCAGCTTAGTAAGTAGCTCTAACTTTTTATTCTATTAATAAAAAAAGCTAAAATTAAAAACCTAGTTTTAGTAGTATATAAAGAAATACGATATAGAGTTTTAGATAAGTACTAATTATAATTACTTAGTTATTAAAGAATTAAAAAATAAATTATAAATATAGAGGTAATTTTAAGCGAATCGTTAATATTAATTAGTAAACGTCTAAAATTTTATATTTTAATTATTTATATAATATAGTTTATTAGCGAGTCGATTATATCACCGAGTCGATCACTTTAAAACCTATATAAAAAACGTCTATATATAACTGTACACTTCACGTATCTATATATAAAAATATCTAAAATTGAAACCTTAGTTTTATTACTATATAAAAAAGTAGTATTAAGAATTTTAGACGCTTACTAATTATAATCGCTTAGTTATTAAAGAAATAAAAAAACAATTATAATTATAAAGGTAATTTTAAGCGAATCGTCGATTATAATTAGTAAGCGTCTAAAATTCTTAATACTACTTTTTTATATAGTAATAAAACTAAGGTTTCAATTTTAGATATTTTTATATATAGATACGTGAAGTGTATAGTTATATATAGACGTTTTTTATATAGGTTTTAAAGTGATCGACTCGCTAATAAACTATATTAGTAATAAAACTAAAATTTTAATTTTAGCTTTTTTTATATATAAAATAAAAAGTTAGAGTTACTTACTAAGTAGCTTTTTATATAGGTTTTAGAGTATATAGAGTTCTAATAAACTACGTTATACCCTTAGCTAATAAAGCTATAGCCTTGAAAATAGAGGTTAGTAAGCTTTCTTATTAATATATAATTCGATTTTTAACTAAGTTTATTTATAAAAGAGTATCTATTAAGTTATAAGGAGTCTATAAGGTCTAAAGGTTAGTACTAGTAGAAGATAGTAGAGTAGAAATTAGAGTCTATAACCTTATATTAAGTCTAGAAAGAATAGCTTAAGGATTAAAAGGTACTAAGCTAGCTCTATAGAATCTAGCTTAGACGTTTTAGACTATTATTAATACTATATACGCTACTTTAAAGGCGAGAAAGAATTCGACCTTTATAATATAGTTAATATATACCTTAATAAAAGTCTTAATCTAACGACTATATATTTACTTTAATATACTAAAACATCTAATATTAAGTAGCTAGGTTAAATAAGATAAGTAAGGAGGTAATCTAAGAGTAATAATATTATATAATCTATAGTACTCTTAGAATTTAGTAGACTTATAACTTTCATGTCTATTAAGAACTAGTACTCGATATAGACCCTTTACTCGAGTAGTAGTATACTTGTTAAAGTGTTTTAGCTATTCTAGGTCTATCTTATTATTTATCTATACGTTACTTATAGGTTTAATAACCTAGTCGTGTAGAAGGCTACTCTTAGTATACTAATTCGTAAGATAGTTCTTCTCTTAAACTACTAAAAATAAAGGTATACTCTAACCTTTACTATTAATATAAGTAATTATAGTAGCCTACTCTCGATTGTCTAGCTAAACTGCCTTACCTCTACTACGTCGATTAGCGCGTATTACTACTATTCCTAGATAAATAATATCTATTATAAACCTAGTTTCGTTAAAGTTGTAGAAGTCGTAGTTTAAAACGCTATATTTTTCCTTTATATTCTCTACTAGTTAAAGCTATACGCTAATTATTTCGAGATCTTTATATAAGGCTCTTTAGAAGTTATAAACGCGATTAAAACATATCTTTAACTATAGTCGACGTTATATAAATCGTTATACCTAGAGCTTACTAACGCGTTATATCTTGTAAGACTCGAGTATATAATTTACTATATCTTCTATACTAGCTATTTAGAGCGTAAATCCTCTTATATCTAGATTATATTAGAGGTTACACCCTGACTATAGCTTTTATATACGCGTATAACTTTTATATACACGCTTAGTTATACGCTTAGTTGTTCGCTTAGTTTTTACATATTACTTAGCTTAAGGATAGACGTCCTTATAAGGATGCCTGTCTTACTTTCTTATATACTTCTCTCTTTAGCTTTCGTTCTTATATATAGAAGCTACTATAGTTCAATTCACAAGTATTTACTATACGCTCTAACAGATTAAGTATATATTAAATAATTATCTCCTTCTCTAATTTATTTAATTTAAGGTTTAGAGGTAGACGTTCTTAAAGAGAAGTATAACTATTTATTCTAAGTTAAAGTATAGATTTAGAAACCTTATAGATTTTCGTAGTAGACTAACTACTAAGCTTTTTTTTAGATATACGAATAGCTTTAATAGCTAAAATGATTTATACTTCTTAAGTTTAAATTTCTATTTATAGTTATTAAGAAAACGCGTGTTAAAGTATATAGAAGATAAGATAGAGGGAAAGTATATAGAGTACTAATATATATAGAGTACTATTAAACTACGTTATTCTTATATTTATCTTTCTCTATTCTCTATTCTTATATCTATCTTTCTCTATTCTATATCTATCTCTAAACCTCTATACCTCTTCTCTCTCTCTTATATCTCTTAACTATATAAAACTTAATAATAGATATATTTTTAAGAGTTATAGAGGCTATCTACTATTATTACTTTTATACTACCTACTTACTCTTTATTTAGTTAGAAGAGAAATATTAATATTCTCTTCTAGTATTCTTATAAAGAGTAGAGAGCTTTTAATACTATAAGTATAATAGAGATATAGATATTATAGCTATAGATATATATTACTAGTTTTAATATTCTATCTTTAATATCTATCTCTTATTTTTTACTTATATATAGTAGGCTAGTTAGTTTTTTAATAAGAAGAGTATTAGTATCTATATATAGAAGTACTATCTTTCTAGAATTATTCTTAAGTATACTTATTAATTATATCTCTCTAATATTAGTATATATATTAAAACTATTAACGTAGTTTATTAGGACTCTATATACTCTAAAACCTATATAAAAAGCAGCTTAGTAAGCAGCTCTAACTTTTTATTCTATTAATAAAAAAAGCTAAAATTGAAAACCTAGTTTTAGTAGTATATAAAGAAATATAATATAGAGTTTTAGATATATACTAATTATAATCACTTAGTTATTAAAGAAATAAAAAATAAATTATAAATATAGAGGTAATTTTAAGCGAATCGTTAACTATAATTAGTAAACGTCTAAAATTTTATCTTTTACTTATTTATATAGTAATAAAACTAAAATTTCAATTTTAGCTTTTTTTATATATAAACTAAAAAGTTAGAGTTGCTTACTAAACAGCTTTTTATATAGGTTTTAGAGTATATAGAGTCCTAATATATATAGGGTTCTAATAAACTACGTTAAGTTTATAGAGATACTTAGCTACTATTTTAGTTACGAGATATTCTTATAGAGATAGATAAGGAAATTTATAGAGGTATTTATAATAAGGTTAGGTTTAGAGGTAGAGAGAATAGTTAAGATATCTATTATAAGAATAGAATTACTTAAGAGAGTAAGTAATTAGTATTCTATATAGGATTATATAGCGTATAGATACCTGTTTAAAGCTTTTTACTTAGACTTAGCCCCTATCACTTAAGTTAATAGGTTCTTAAGCCTTAAGAGACATTTGTCCACCGAGATTTATCTTCCTTACGCGATAGATGTCGTTGTAGCAGTTGCAGTCGTCTTCGACACGCCAAAGAGGCAAGAGGCAAACGGTAAAAAAGGCAAAAAAGGGAATTGATTCTAGGAGCAAGGGAGTGAGGCAGAGGGCCGGAGGAATGTCTTAGATGGGATCACCCCTCGTCTTATACCCCCCTGGACTACGAGGGAACTGGTTCACTGGCACTGGTTCATACAAGATAGGGAGACTTTCCGTATGGACAAGATGAATAAATGGGGATACGGCTCCCGCCTCGACGAAAGGGATTGTCCACGACCACCTGGGCAGCTGAGACATTCCCATCCACCGTAAGTAAACATGGAAATGGAGATGGAACGAGCGAGAGAACTGGAATAGAATGGAACTCGTAGAAGTATCATCGCAACGACTTCCCCTTTGTAGCCTCGCAACTACAGTCTCGCCGTCCAAAGATCGTCTAGGAAAGAAAGCAATTAATTTACACGAATGATGACTGATGACTGATGCTCCGTATCGACACTGCAGACATCCGCATCCTCCTCCTCCTCCTCCTCCTCCACATTTGCCGGCGCACTAGACAAACATCCACGGGGCGTACAAGAATGACACCACCAACACCCACACCTCGTCTGGAATATTGCATTTCGGCTGCAGCAAGAACACCACCGCGAGCATAATGTTGCAGAGCACGGCCACCAAGGAAGGGTCCACGATTGGTGAAGTTCGGGATCCCATCTGGTTTCCAAACACAAACCAAACAAGAGGAGGATCCGGGGCGATGGGGCTCTGACTTTTTGAATCTCGGACGGCGGTCCGTCACGAACATATGGATCCCGTTGAATGAAACCCTCGCATGCGTTCCAGGGCACCTTCCAGACCGCCGCTCGACATTCATGCGCGCCCTCAATCCTGGATAAACAATTCATCATCTCCAAGGGTATTTGTTTCGCCCCGAGTCGAGATGAATTCAAAAGAGGAACGCAACTCTCGTACTTACCGTAGGTACGCCATGTCAACTCGTTTATGCCAGACCATTGCGAGCCTTCACATCATGCAGCTCGAGGGCTGCACTTGGTAAGGTTATCAATCAATTCCTTCAAGAGAGTCTGCTTCCAGCCTCGATGCCGATGCCGAGTTCACTAAAAGCGTCGAGACAGCTTGCCTTTGCCTTGCCAACACCACCTCTGATGTAAGGCTTACTCCTTACTCGCTGCTACACTTCATTACGCCGTCTCACGACATTCACACCCTCACCCAAGACCTAGCCGTTTTTCTCTTCTCCTCGGCCATGGGTGCATTGGGGGTGGGTGGATTCATATTCCTTCCTGAGCATCACCCTCCGAGCAACCAGGTCCCCAAATAAGGCACAACGCAAACGAGGCATGCAGTCAGTCGCACGACAGCGGGAGGAACGGAATTCCCGCAGTTGACGCAGTTCCTACTTTCTCTGTGTTGAAGGTCATGCCATGTTCAAAGAAACGCAGGTCTTGCATCCAAATGAAGTCTGTCCTACCCGGTACGAGACCACACTAGTAAACGACTACCCTCCTATCCCTCCTCTCGATCGTTCCCTCTCCCTGCGCCTCTTCTCCAAGTCTCACCAAATATGACATCTTCAAGTGAGGGGGCAGGTCATTGTCATGTTTCGCTGGCTAAAGATCTCAACGTGGATGCGATGCCACTACGGCCCGGTGCTGGAAGGCGAGAAGGCACGACCCGAGAAGATCACCCTTCACCCTGGTTGATGGGATTGATGGTGATACGACAACGTCAAAAAATAGCCGCACTTGGCGAGGAAAAAGAAAATCATCTTGGGGGCGGCGTAAATGATAGGTTGTCCTTTTTTCCCTCCACCCATATTTTTTAATTGCCGTCGTTCCCAACTTGCAGTGGTGGCTGTTCCGACCAAGGCTTTCCAGGTTGTGTTCCAGTCCGGCGTGACGTGGAAACTTCCACGCCTTTTGATGGATGCCAATCGGCAGGGGTAGCGGAGAAAAGAAACCTTGAATTATCATTTTTTCTTTCCCCAATCACATCTGCCAGAAGTTGATCTATCGATAAAATATGGACAATTCAAGCGAGCTGCAGCAATTCCAGGATTTGCGAACTTGGTCGCTTCGGAACCGACGGCATGCAGCAACCACGAAAGGTTTTTGGTGCTAGTTGTTGACCGTTGGTTGACCAGACATGAGCAATTCCTTGTCAAGGCTCGCGTCGTCTGACTGGGGTCGCATCGGGTACGTTTAGACGATGACGATTTCCTTAAAAGCCGTTGAGAAGCATCATCTCATCAATGGGTAATACCCCTTAGCCGAAGAAGAACCTTTGCTATTCGTATTCCAATTGCGGCCGGCTCGGGTTTCCGACCAAGACTTAGGGCTTCTAAGCCGAACGTTTGTAACTCTCGTCGGATGCATTGCAAAGGGGGGGGAAGGAATCAACTTGATGGTTGATTCGGCCTATGATTCCTGCTTCCGAGAACTCACATGCCCCGAAGTGAAAGATTGGAAGCGATATGAGGAACACTGTACAGTACAGTACAATATGAGCGATTTGGCGTTGGTGTGGGTGAGCATTCTTCTTACACACCGACCCCCCTCGCGTATGTGGCACATGATGGCCTGTTTTCTCCCAATCTCGACTAGCACAGCACAGCGAACCACAGCTCATCTTTTCCCAATATCCTCGGAGGCATCACATTCCACACCCATTCTGTATTTTGAAACCGACAGCACATCTTGCATTCTCCCTCATGGCCCCTTTCGCCTCCTCTCGAGTGTCACCATGCCATATGGCATATGGCATATGGCATCGGTCATGGAGGGTGGTTGAATGGTGTGAATGTTGTGAATGTTGTTGGGTGGTGCCAAGTTACCAGCAGCCAAACTCACCGCTATGGCTCCTTTACCCGATTCAGACATCACTTGACCTTCTGCTCATGCGGGCTTCCGCAACCAGGACGTTGCCGCCAGAGCGGCGCGGGACGAAGGCGAGATTCATGCAGCTTTGATGCGTCTGATGCACGCTCGGCCTTGAATCTTCCCCCCCCCCCTCTGACCCTGGTCTCGGCCTTGCAGCCATCAGAAATGCCACACCATGACTAGCGCGGTTCTAGCGCTTCCCACCATCCATCCCTTTGGACATGAGGAAGGGCTGATCGCAGGCATCTCCCGGTCGCATCCCTGCCACCCCCTCAGCTCGGGCCAATCTCAACGGGGAATTATAAGGAAACACGAGAGGGTGATTGGGCCACCTGCATCGACTCATCATCCCAGAGATCCAGGTTGGGGACCAGGTTGGGTAACCTGGATCTCTGGGATGATGCAGGAGCGGTAACCGTCCTGCAGCGGGCCGAGCAGCAAAATGGGAATTCCTCCTACTCGTACCCTACCCTGTGTGGTGAGTGAAGATGGGAAGGTGTGAGTGAGTAAATCTCCGTATTAGAAGGGAAACAAGGTCAGGTGAGGAAAGAGGGTTGACGGTGAGTAAGGTCCGTACAGATGTGTCTCCTTCATACGTAGCCTACTATAACGGAGGATCGGTGAGGGGATTCAGAACACAACACAACCTGGAAACCATCTCACGACCATAGCCTAGAAGCAGTGCTAATCCACTATCATGTTCAACCGTCCACTGCACTACTGCACTACTGCACTACTGCACCACTGCACACACGCGCGCGCGCACCGCACCGGACCGCCGATGTGTAACTACTGCTGCACACCCTTTTGTCCGCTTAGATACGGACTACCACCACCGATGCAGCTGCTGTCAGCGATGGGATCCGTCACTTTTGCGCTATACGATGTGACATACAGTAGCATCCTTCATCCCGAAAAGGTCACTAACTGGAACAGAGCGGGAAAGGTTCATCGAGATGCCCTTTAATGATTAATCTTGAGCGAAAAGTCTATGTGGGGTACCCCTTGGTGGATGGAGCTGGTCGAGATAATATCGATATCTATAGTCATGTAGCGTCAATCACACGAACAAGCTTTCGTGTTTGGAATCCACATACCATGGTTGATGTAGCTCTCGACGTTTTCTGATGTCAATCCGCCACTGCACTCCAGCAGAAAGGCCCGCTTGCCAGCCCATCGCTGCTTAATCCTCTGCGCGGCAACTTTCAACCCATCACCGTCAAAGTTATCAAGCATAACAATATCCGCACCAGCGGCGATGGCTTCATCCGCCGCCTCTTCGTTGTCGACCTCAACTTCGACCTTCAATGCAAACCCACCGACGGACTTGGCGGCCTTGACAGCATCGGTAATACTGCCTCTCGCCCAGATATGATTATCCTTCAGCATAATCATACTGGAAAGATCATGCCGGTGGCCATCAACGCCCCCGACCATCATACCATACTTCTCCACCAACCTGAAGCCCGGTGTTGTCTTTCTGGTGCCAGCCAGTATGCCCGTGTACCCCGCCTTTCTCACCAGCTCCTCCATCCTTCTCGACTTGGTGGCAACGCCAGAGCATCTGCTCAACGTGTTGAGGGCGACTCGTTCTCCAAGGAGAAGTTTTCGGACGGGTCCTGTAACTGTGGCGACTGCCATCTTCCCCTCCTTGCCTGGGTCTACCTCTGACCCCTCCTTCAGATGCCATTTCACCGTACAGCCAGCCTGGGCGAAGACCTCGTCGAAGAACGGCACACCAGCTAGGACACCCCTCGATTTGCCAAATAAGGTAGCGGTCCGCTCGCTGTCGCCAACCACAAATCCTCCATAATCAAAGGAGGGTGTGTCTTCAGCGAACCATGCTGTGATTTGAGATTTCCAGTGAACGGGTAGGAGATGCGCAGGATTCCCGTGCTGTGAAGCCATTTGAGTTGTCGGTCAAGATTGGATGAGTATACAAGCGGAAGAGGAGGTACCTGATGATTGACTTGATTGCCTTCCACTGTTCGGGTATGTTGGCAAATGATGCCTGACTAAGCAATGTCAAAAGTCACTTTAATGTCTAACCTTAATGGGTGGTCTCCAAATCGGCCCGGTGGTTCCATATTTTTTCTGACGAGGCTGAACTACCAGTATTTTCTTTCCGCCTTCAATTGAAATTTCTCTTGCGCATTTCACAAACCCACCACTCTGTCATCAGGACACAAAATATTGTTACAACTAAACAGGCAAATCCGACAATCCGGGCATCTACACCTCCGTAACAACCTTCAGCCTCGATCGCCCCAATGGCAGATCCCCTCCTCTCCTCCCTCTGCACAATCTGCCGCACCAATACACCACAATATACATGTCCCCGATGTTCCGTACAGACATGTTCCCTCCCATGTTCCCGCCGACATAAACTCTGGTCAGAATGCAACGGCGTTCGCGACCCAACCGTCTACAAACCCCGCTCTGAACTCTTAACGCCCTCAGGCATCGACCACGATTATAACTTCCTCCACTCCATCGAAGCGCGCGTCGAGCGATCAGAGAAAGAAATCGTAGAGGAGCGTGGGTTAGTGCGCCGGGCAGAACTGAAGGCGGCAAGAAACGGGGACGATGAACGAAATACCAGAGGACGCAAAAGACAAAATAAGATGGCCCCTGGCGAGCAGTCGATTGATAAATGTTTGCAGCTCATGGGAATTAGGGTGATTCGCGCGCCGGAAGGTATGAAGCGAAGGAAAGAGAACACAACGAATTGGAGTAAATATCAAAAGAGCATCAATTGGCAGGTTGAATTCTTCCGAGAGGGGAGCGATGAACGACTTCTGGCGCGTGCTATGGGAAATAAACCTCTCCGTGAGGCTTATGATGATGCCTGCGAATTAGAAAAGAGGGAGAACCTGACGGAGGCGGAATTGAAGGCTTTAAAAAAACGAAAGGCGAGCCAACAAAAGGAAAGGGACAAGGCAGCGAAGAGGACTAAGTTGAGTAGTTCCGACTCGTCGACTCCATCGAGTTCTCCGATTACCACAGAGCCTATATTACAAAACCCTCAGACGAGTGCTTGGAATTGTTCGTTACAAACAGAATCAGAGAAATCGGAACCAGTTCCCGATAAACCCTTTTATTCTCAAGGCAAACAGTTCTATCTTCTCCGGCCATGTACCCCGTCATCTATGCCCAAAGTCTTGGTACTCCTCAATTCATCTAAAACCTTATCCGAACTACTACAGAGGAGAGCAGTTCTCGAATATCCCACGATTTACCTATTTCAGCAAACCACTGCTCTTCTAGACGAGTTCATACTGGAAAAGGATTTCCTAAAAGCGACAGGACAACCAGCTTTCGACCCATCAGATGATGAGTCGAGCGAGGAAAGTAGTGTTGAGGGGGTAGATAGTAATACGAGTAGTAGTGGAGATAGCGATTCTAGTTCAGAAGATGGAGAATTAAGCGAATAGATACCACTGTCGATTTACTATTCTTAATCTTCTCGTCTTTCCTTTTTGTGCTGTCCTCGTTCTTCTATTTACTAGTTATATCCTTAAAATTATCTCTTCTGTGTTGTTTTTTGGGGATCCATTAAATGGTCTATGAGTTTGTATAAGTCAACTGTTCACCATTTTTCAAAGTCGACGTGTAACTAATTAATCTAATCATAATTTCAATCAACTACAACATCTTTTCGAATTGTCAATAAAGTGTCCCATTCTCGTTCATAGGAGTTACAAGTTCATTATACTAATTTCATTAAACATATAAAAAAAGTTGTTACGTTAAGCAGTTGGTTATAAACCTGCACAGAGTGGTGGAAGATCAAATCGCTTGGTTTTTATGCGAAATATAACGAGGCTTAAACGGGGCAGGAATGGCTTCGGAAATTGTTTTTGGTCGTGATGTTTACTGTTTGCTGTTTGCTGTTTCTCTCCTTATTCCTTGGGTTGAACTTGAAGATTTTGAGGAGGTTAAGATGAAAATTATTGTTTTGAATGTTCTCTCTTCTCTCTGTGTTTAATTTTTCGTTACACTCACATCACCCTCAAAATCCACAACTTGTTTAGATTCAGTCCCCTTTAGAGACATTGTAAAACGAGAAGTTTTCCAGAAATATCTTAAGGTTTTGCTCTTCTCGAACACTGCTATAAGGTGAGTGCAAAAGACGAATCATTTTGATATATCCATCACAATTTCACTCAAGGTTTCTTTACAAACAATAGCTTAAAACTTTAGGAAACCAAAATATTTAAATTAAGATCTCCCAAACCATCTATACATCCTCTCAGCCCTCCATTTCTCCCTCAAATTTCCACAGATCATCATCCTCATAAGAATAAAAAAAGAGGCTAAGAAGAGAGAGAATTATAGGGATAACTTCTATACTTTATAACTGGATCTATATATATTACTAAAACTACTCGAGTAGTCCTAAGTACCTACTTATACTCTACTCTACTACTCTGGAGTACTACTCGAGTAGTAGTTAGTAGTTGAGTAGTTTGTTTATACTTACACTATTACTTTCTATATCTTATTTTTTACTTTTCATCTTTACAATTTCCGTCAATAGATATATTATAAGTCTCGAGTTTACAATAGAAGTTCGCTAACTAACTAATTACCTACTACTAATATATATAATCTTGTCTAAGACGAGCGAGGGTGTTCTGTCTCTCTTGAGTAAAGCACGCGAGATACCTTTTCCAAAGATAGGTAAGGGGGAGGAAACTCCTTTAGGCCTTGTTTCAAAGTTTTTAAGTTTGTCAAATCTTAGAGTACGACCTCCAAACAACAAACAACATACCGGCACTACAAAAGTTAGTGTTCAGTACCTCTCAACACCTCAATGCAAAAAATGAACAAGTTAATTTACATTATATTTCCATCCCTAAAAATCTAAGCCCTAAAACCCCATCCCATCACCCAACCCCTCAAACCCATCCAACAGATCTCCCCCACCGTGCCCTCCCCCCCCTATAAGCCCACTCATCAAATCCCCATGATCGAGATCCATCCCCCCCTCCC
>LKTO01000866.1:0-15974 GCA_001399465.1 Hymenoscyphus scutula
AATTAATCAATTATCAATCAATTAATGATGATTAGATTTGATTAGATTATGATTAACGACTAAGCAGCGTTGATTAGATTAGATTAATGGACATTAATCTAATCTAATCTAATCATTTCTCACACTGGTTAGAATTTGACGAGTCTGATCGTCTGTCTGAAAAGCGAGCTTATGACTTCTCGATAAATTTTAGAAATGGCGAAATATGATTTTTTTCATACTCTTGAATGCTTTCCGCATACGGGGAAGCGTCGCATGGCGGTTTAGAGCAGATGTAACTTTTCGTTGTCGATGAGCGCCTTGGTGGAAAGTTGGCTCGTTACTGCCAGGAATTCTCTCGTACAAGGTCCCATCAACCACAGCAGAGTGGCGATGGTTAAACTTACGAATACGGGTTGCTTCATTATCTTTTACCTGTTTTGAAGCAGAGTTTTCAACTTCGAGGTTTGGATCTTGCTGAGAATTCCTATCCCGAAATTGCTTAGCGCTTTCTGAAGTACTTCTACTTCTCTCGTTCGAAACATATTAGACCAAGCTATATGGGATGATAAAAGATGTTTTGATGTTCAAAGTACCAATGTGGAATGGTGCGGTTGGTAGCTGAAAAGTTTGATAGGCAGAGGCGACCTTAACCACTTTATTTTCAAGCTGTTCTCTATGTGAACTCTTAAAAAGTAACCCAACTTCGCACAATGAAATGAAAATTGTTCTAGTAAGGAGAGAAATTGTTTGCAACTATTTTGGGACTAGCCTTTGTTTTAACGTACAAAATTGCAAGTATCTGTGACGACACGTACGCAAGGCCCACGGTGTAGGTTGTGGAATCGTAGGAACTGTCAAATACAAGGATTCTAAGCTGAGGAGAGAAGAGAAGAAGGACAAAAGCCTAGGAGCTAGAGGCTCTTAAATACATGAGGTGGCTAGGGCGCATACTAAAGCGAGGGATCAATCAATAGATTGCTAAAGTAAGGGATTAATCGATAGATTGGCAAAGCAAGGGATCAATCGATAGATTGGTAAAGCAAGGGATTAATCGATAGATTAGCAAAGCAAGGGATCTGCTAAAGCAAGGCACCTCTGATTAGCCGAGTTCCTCCCAGGGTCTTGTCTCAGTAGGGTGGCGGTCAGAACCGTCACAGTATCGAGAAGTTCAACAATACCTTGAGACAAAGAGAGGTACTACAAAGGTAAAAGAGTACAATCCATTGTTCATCCGAAAGCTGATATTGAGAAATTCTATTTGTTGTGTTACGGCATATTACAAGCATCACAAGAAAAAATTATAAGTTTCAATATTGGTATGTAAAGTACTAAGGGGGATTTTAAATTAGCTATCTAGGGGGATAAATAGAGAAGCAGGCTTTTCTACTTTGTTGAATTTAGAAGAGTGTTTCCAGCAAACTCAAAACATCAGGAAAGCTGATTTCAATCTTGATGGCTTTTCGTTTTAAAGAATGACTTTAAGTGATGCCAGTGTTTCCGGGGTCTGCTGCTCGTGGCCTCGAGTTCTTGTTCCCGTTGCTGTAGACGAGCTCGAAATTTTCGAATCATATCCTCTTGCTCCTCTATGATGGTTGTCGCTTGGTTTAATTGTAAAGTTAACAAGCGGACATCGGATATTTCGAAATCGGAACGTAGGAGCCGCACTTGATAACTGACTCCAAAGGGGATGAAAGGTGGGATGTCCTCAACACCAAGAGTACGTAGTCGTTCTCTATAGTCCGAAATGATACCATCTCTCTCCTCGATCATAAGTCCACAGCATCGAAGGCGTTTTAGAAGTTCGTGGTGGCTTGCATTTGGATTTTGAGGCGGTTGAGTTATGCTGGAAGAAAAAAGTCTGTCGAGGCGCTTAAGGAAATCCTCGAAGCACTCAGTTTCTTGAGTTTCTCGTTACATATTAGAAGACGCAAGGAATTTAATATGAGCCTCGCCAAGAAAAGAAATTGATGTGGATGTTGAAGTGCAAGACATTGTGTTATTACTATGTGAGAAAAATAGTGACTAGGAGAAATCAGCGTCGTGCTTGTGCCCTTAAGACCCCAACAGACCCAACATTGTTTCTTCTAAACAATAAATTGCCATTTCTAGCGCTCCTCTAAACTCAAAAAACAAGCCCAAATAGGCATAAAGATTTCCTTTATTCACAACTGGCTTTGATTATGCCTTTATCTCTTACTTTAGTCTAGAGTATTGTTTTAATTTTCTCGCTTAAATCCAGTTCGTCAATATTGAAATTCAACAAAGGTATCGAGAAGCGACAAAGGAGCACAGTTCAAAGAACGGTGGCATAAGAGTGGTTCTTAGAATACAATTGCTTGTATTCTTTGATCTATGTAGCTGTAGTATACATTTTTTTGTTCCCAATAAACTGATTTGAGCATGTGTGCAAGAGTGGCTAGAACTTTAGGTGAAGAATTTGACGACATATCATGGTAGCAGTTGGTAATAACTAGCTCAGTAGGGTAGAACTAATTTCAAGTGCTACTCGCAGTCTACGTTGCTCTAGGTGCAGATATCAAGTCTCCTAAACTAGCACTTATAAGGGATGGAAAATTATCAAGTGACAAATCATGCTTTTGAGTCACAGTTTGATAGTTTGAAAATATTATGGTTGTTAATTTGAAGAGTTAAATTTATTTGGGGGTATCGAAAATGCAACCCCACCAGTGTGAGGTGGGGTCTCAAGACTTTATTTAAAACTCAGTTTAAGTCTCTTAGTCGTGCTTCAGCTTAAAAGACCCTTGAATCTCAGCAGCGAAGTTTGTCAGTAACTTCCCTCCCTTAGAGCCACTATTCACGTTACCAAGCTTAATTTTCAAATCTGAAAGAAGCTCATTCTGATCGTAAATAACTGGGTCGACACATTCCCGTTTCAGACAAACGAGATGGCCATCGGAGAGTTGAAAGCTAGATGGTAAACTACGTAAAAATTTCTCCCAAAATGAAGAGAAAGTAGGAACGTTCGTAGCTTTGAGAAAGGATAACCTCGCGAGCAAGTCTTTGATTTCGCTGTCTGGCTCGTGGATCATGTCTACTCATGTTTGGTAATCCTTCAAGTTGGTTTCTATGGGTGTTAAGAGATGGCGTGAGGAACCATCTCGTCTCGTAGGAATGCTTCTAGTCGTCTTCAACGAATGGGCGGTCGAGAAACATGTGGCTGTTTTGGCCATTTTCGTGTTATTTGGATTGAATCTCTGGATATAGATTGTAGAATTGAGTTGGGGAATTTTCACCCTGGATATAAACCTTTCAGAACATTGTTCCCCCCCCCACTTGACCCACGCTTTCCTAATTGGGTCCTTAGTAAACTCTTTGTAACCATTGTAGAGAACGACAGTAAACAACAGTTACAAAAAACCCTGGGATGCTTTGTGAATTCAACTCACGATTCAACATACTTGGGAATTGAAGAAATCACTTTTAGACGTTAAAAAACCATACCGAGTAGCAAAATCCACCCGCGTAACCCCTCAAACTCCCCAGCCACCCCTTGCATACAAGAGAAAATCAGAACCCATTAAATAAACCCCATACTCAAGTCTCCGCCTCCATTCCACTCCCCATCACCCGCTCCCCAACCACCTAACCCCCTCATAGGCTCGCTCCTCATCTGCTCCAGTACCCCCCTCTCACTCCTTTCCCTCACCAAGAACCCAGCAGCCTCAATACTCCGATGATAAATACTGCTTTCCCCTAACATATCTCTTACTAACTCCGCCACTTCATCCTTGACTCTATTCATCCCACCACTAGACACACCACTCACACCAGCCATACCCACACCCTCTCCCATACCAACACCATCACCAGCGCCGGCTCCACGATGAGAAAGAAGACAAATCGGCTCGCCAACAGAAGAGCCCCCGGAAACAAAAGCCTCAATAAGCCGCCTAAACACACCCGCAGCTCTTTTGGCCTCGGTCCATCTCTCGGGAAAAGCTTCCAGAATATCAGCGCACATCTCAACCTCCTCCTTGCTTCCCAATCCCCTACTTCCATTCCCGCTCGTCATCCCAGCATCAACATAACAGTAAAATAGCACCGGGCATAATGCCACGAATCGACAAAGTGTCACCCAATTTAAAGGTAAATGACGCTGTTGAAAAAGTATAGTGCTGAGTTGGATGTACTTTTGGACACATCTTCTCAATTCCTGTCCATGATCTAAGGTGATCGGAGAGTTGAAATGAGATGGTGTGTAAAGGAGGAGAAGAAGATTTTGATATCTGTAGTTGAGCCAAGGAATGGTATTGTGGAAGGGTATTTGATCGCGTTCCATTGGTGTTACAAGACAACCTTGGGTATACCAGTTTTCGATTTGGGTTCGGAGGCGTTGGATGATAATTCGTCGATCGGCCTGTGTCAGTGAGCTTGTTGTGTAGGAATTCGACAAGTGGATCTTTTGAAGGATTTGCTCCTCGAGTTGGCGAAGCGCAATGACATGTCGATTGACTTGTAGAGTCACGGTGTAATATTGTCTTTCCGACGTGGCGTATTCCTCTAAAGTTACTCCCGGGAGAGGAACGCTCATGTTTTCGTCGTTGATTCCAAATGGTAAGCCCATGGAACTCGACACCATTCTGTCCAATGTATACGCACTCCAGAACAGACGGTGTCTTTTCTCACCTTGAGCCAGTGAAATTCCTCTACTTGGTGATGCCTCGCGACTCAGTCCAAGTAACATGATTTGCCGACTAAGCATTCCGGTAATTACCCATGGTGATAGTCCTTTGGGATCGAAGAGTGAGTGTAGACCAAGTAGAAGGAGTGTTTCCACGGAATCAATATCCCGTTTTGACAAGCATTCTTCGAGTACCTTCCAAGATGATATCTGAAATTTGGCCGATATTTCATCTGAGACTTGTCCCATTCGTTGAAGTGTGGTACCTGTGACCGCTTAGTAGATGCAATATGGGTCCCGACGAAAAACAAATACTTACAGCCTATGGCCATGACGATATAGAGATTCGTAGACATATTATCCACCCTTTCCGTCAATAAATCGCCCATCATATCAACATCTTTCATCACTTGAGCACGATCCATGAAAGGGTAAGCTCGATGAATGTGGCGAAAATATGCATCCACAAATTGTCGACCTGCTGCTTCTTCTGGCACTCGTGTTACACTCCCCCTTCTTGCAGAAAGCAAATTCAACGTTGTTGATCCCGGGTATGAACTACTTGCCACTGTGTCCGTATTGGTTGAGTCCAAGTCATCCAGTAAATTTGAAATCGGTATACCTCCACCACTAAATGCTGTTGTCTGAAGCGAACTATCGCCCTGGCCTTGAAGGGTCGACATCTGGTTACTCGTTCTTAGCAAGTGCGGTACATCTGAATTCAGATCCTCATTTGTGATCGCTGGAGATGGGCCATCGTAGGAAGGCGAGGTTGCTACAGGCAAATCGGAGCCAGTCGCAAATGATTCCACAGGAGCTTCCACCGGCAACACATCATTAACATATTTCGAAAGCCACGAAACCCGAGCTTGAAGATCTTGTACATCGGATATTGAGACCAGCGAGATCCTGGAAGCCTCTAAGAAGGAACATTTTACTTGAGCATGAGTACATAAAGTACAACTTGGATGCGTCTTGCTACATTTCTTCTTCAATTTTCGACATCGCTGGCACGAGATAGTTCGCTTCGGTGGAATAGAATTCTGGACTGATGACTCTTCTCCCTTCCCTTGGGACGGCGAGGGTAAATCTGGGGTCAAAGTTTGCTGAGATAGGCGAAAGCGATGGAGTGAGGAGTCCATTCAAACAAAAACATCCACTCACTGTCGGTGTTGTAGCGGAGGCGATTTCGCATTTCCGTAAGTGGGACGAAAAGCTGATATAACCCCACGACATCGATTGACTCGTACGCAATGGCGTGCTATCAGTGGGAAGCGTCGTCGGGCACAGTCGGCCAAAGGTGGGAGTTTGTATCCACTTCGACGGGCGATTTCCGCCTCGAAATTTCCGAAATGGGTTACAGCTCAGCAACAATGCCGGGATTCCCCAAACACGCTGCTCAAAATGTCATTACGAGGAGAGGAAATAGAGAGAGCTAAGACAATTAAACAGTCTCGACATCCGTATGCAGAGCACGTATTTGATTATTGCATTACTTTCATTGTGACTTGAACACCCACTGAGCCATCAAACACTCCATAACAAAAAATCAAAGCACACGAGAAATCCCTTGGCAATCATACTCATCATGGTATCAGAAACCGAAGCCCGTGAAATTTACAGAAATGCCATCCATTTCGACGGCCTCAATATCGCCAACTTTGGCCAGGAAATCTTTGAAGCTTGGAAAGCGGGCGGAATTACAGGCGTATCCTGCACCTGCGGAATCTGGGAGGGATTCCGTGGAGCGATATCAAACGTCGTTCAATGGAAGAAGTGGTTCGAGGAATATTCACATCTCATCGTGCAAGCGACAACCGTTGCAGATGTCCGACAAGCAAAGAAGGATGGAAAGACTGCCGTGATTTTGTCATGGCAAAATACAGCAGGAATCGAGGACCAACTTGACTACCTCCGTGTATTTCGCGACTTGGGTGTGAGGAAAATGCAGTTGACTTATAACACGCAAAATTACTCCGGTGCTGGATATACTGAAATCAAAGATTCTGGGTTAACGGGCTTTGGCCAAGAGGTCGTCACGGAGATGGCAAAGTTGGGGATTGTGTGTGATCTCAGTCACGTCGGGCCTCAGACTAGCGCCGATGTTATCGACTTTGCACCAGAGGGAAAGCCACCCTGTTTCTCACATATCTTGCCTGGCGGGATGCTCGATCACCCAAGAAACAAGTCAGACGCCCTCATCAAAGCAATCGCAGCAAAGGGCGGTTTTATTGGACTTTCCCAGTTTGGGCCGCATATGGAGAAAGGAAACGATTCGACAATCGACGATTATGTTCGTGCCTTGGACTATGTTATTGGATTGGCTGGTGAGGATTTGGTGGGAATTGGCTCAGATTCTAGCGAAGGATATGGAAGACCAAGTGATTTCATGGCGTGGTGTAACAAGGACAAAGGATATGCGAGAAGATTGACACCTTGGGGAAGTCAAAAGGTCGTCAAGCCTTTGGGACCATTGGCGGAGAGGGAGAAGCTTGCAGAGTCAATGGCGAGAGCAGGATGGTCGGAAGCAAAGATGCGAAAGGTTCTTGGTGAGAATTGGCTGAATTATTTGGAGAAGATTTTCGGAGCATAAATTAGAACATAATTGAACATATCCCACTTTCTTGACTGCATGTAGTTTTTCTACTTTGAGCGCATCAAAATGAAAAGCTAGAGTTTGGCAGCCTTCTCTGCTTTCGATTGTTCAAAATCAAACCCAAGCTCTTTCAAAGACGTAACCTTATGTCTCTCTGGTCCAAGATTTCTTGACGCAACCTTGATGAACGGAAAACTTTCTCGAACCCATTGCTTCTCCTCTCCCCAATAAGGCGGAACTTTTCCAGTGCCACTGTTCGCCAGTCCCGGTTTAAGTGACGCTTCCAAGCTCCAATCATGTAGGGAGTTGATATACTTGGCATCCAGTGGAAATGCTAATGTGTGAAATCCTTTTCCCGCCCCCTTCTCAGCAATTAAATCTTGTTCCCATGCTTTCATAATCGCTTGTGATGGCAAGGTAAGACGACCAGATAATACACGAGCAATTGCTGCCCCCTGAGCTTCGGAAACTGGTAATGGTACAATCCTTTGCGGTAGTCCAATGAAAGAAAGCGTAGGTATTGGGTGATAAAATATTTGTTGATAGAGGTTTTGAGTCCTTTCGCCAGTACTGACAACTTTTGGTTCTAGCGAGGCCAGAAATGGGAAAGAGTACATGTAACCGGTACAAAAGACGACACTGTCAACGTCTTTTTCGACACGCCCGTTCGCGAAACGCACAGATCTGTCTTTCACGATGAACTCCTCAATCTCGGGCACAAGTTCTGTGGCTGGGTTACCGTCTATTGGCGGAATGATTGACGTTGGCTTGCCCTCCCTTTCCGAGACCAATAGAGGGCGTTGGGAAACAGTGGATATTTGAGCAGAGAGGTCGATTCCAGATGCCGAGTTACCCACCACAATGACTTTCTGGATCATAGTAAGCATTTTGGTCACGAGACGTGTACGATAGAAATACCTTATCCTTATAATCATTCGGCCTCCTATAAAACTTGGAATGCGAAACGACATTACCATGCACTCTGTTGAACTCCTTGAGTCCTGGAATATCAGGAATAAAAGGGTCGTCATAATGACCATTCGCAACCACCACAGCATCAAACACCGATGTGGTCTCTTTTTGAGATTTGATCTCTCGGCGAGTTACAGTCCATTTGCCAGTCTTACCCTGAGGCTTCACATCAAGAACTTGAGTTCCAAGTCTGAGAAGTTGTCGAATATCATCAGCGTAGCGTTCTAGATATTCCCTCACCACAGCATGCTGGGGGAATAACGAGGATCCTTTGGGGAAATCCTGATCCGAGTAATTCATCAACGTGTGTGGAATATTCGTATCTAGAATATCATAAACTGGTGAGATGAATTTGAAATTATCCCCATCCCAGACGGGCTTGTTTGGTAATTGGCTGGGTACGGTGCGAGGAATGGAGAAATTCTCATTGACAGTATGATTGGGTGTAGCACACCATACTCCGCCCACTGTTTCCTGTTGCTCAAATATCTCAACTTCGAATGATTTCTCTGCAATAAGATGTCTATACCATATTAGTTACAAGGGTATGTGTATTGTTACGGTAGGGGAAAACCAGACTTAGCTGCTGCAAGTCCTCCGGGTCCGGCACCAATCACGCAAACTTTCTGTATATTGGAAATTCGTGACATCTCTGCTTTCTGGGTCGTAGATTCCAGAAAATATTTGCAAAGGATGACGGAATCAGTAGTGGTGAAATCTACGAAGCATCCCGTCGCAGAGAACGCGTCAGGGGTAATTGCTGCTTCCAGGCCCACCACGCCGGTGGCTTCGACGAGAACGACGACATGGTTCAATTTTCACCCTGTAATTCGCGTGTGGAGATGTAGTATCCATGGCCCGAGACAGAAACCTCCCGTTGCTGCTTGGATTTGTGAGTTGAGTGAGAACCTTGTTCTTGTGAAGGGTGGGATCGTCGGCGAAATGCTACGAAGAGCTGTGCCTCTATTTTTAATAAAAGCGGCATTAAAATACCCCTGGTTTTATTACCAGCAAGTGTCTTTCTAATCGTTAATATAAGTAGAAGCAAGGATGGCAGTTTCTCGGAATACCATGTTGGTATAGTATTCGTACTCTCCAGGTAATTATACTCCCATCTTTGGGTCAAAAATCTGCTGCCGCTTTTATTGCAGACAGTGCGCTCCTGTTCTCCCAAAGAAGCAAATTTTGCTATTAACACCGCCAAAACTCCGACATGATCTCTTTCTATCAACATCTTTATATCAGCCTCAAAGAGACGTCTTCTTAGCGTCGATAACGTGCTTTTATATGGAGGCCAAAAATACCAACAGAGTGGTCCGAGTGGGCTCACTACCTAGGTACAAGGCATGCATATATGGTACCTAGCAATCATGAGTTTTAAAGTTCATTATCGTCCTATTCATCTTCTATTGTTTCTCCTCATATTCTCGTACGTGATTAAGAAGCGTTAAAAATGGGTGCCGATATAATTCGAGGAAGCACGGGACCAAACACCACCGTTACAATCTCATCTCCAACCCAATACAACGAGTACGATGAGCAACCACGAGAGAAATTTCCCCTGAGCAAGCGTATCTTAGGTGTGATATGGGATTCTCTCGACAAAACACCAAAAGAGCGCGCTCTGATCGCGAAACTCGATTGGTGGATTCTCAGTTATGTCTGCGTAGCCTACTTCGTGAAATATCTCGATCAAACAAATGTTCGTAACCCCCTTCCAAACCCTCAAATATATACATGCTAATTCCTATAAACAGGTCTCAAATGCCTACGTCTCAGGAATGAAAGAAGGCCTCGACTTGAAAGGAAACGATCTCAATCTCCTCTCGACATACTGGACAATCGGTTATATCATAGGCCAATTCCCCTCCCAGATGATCATGACTAAAATCCCGCCTTCGATTTGGCTTCCTTCCTGTGAAATCATCTGGTCCATCTTCACAATCGCCGTAGCCGGGGCAAAAAACAAAGAAACCCTCTTCGCATTCCGTTTCTTCATCGGCCTCTTTGAAGCCTCCGCCTACGTCGGTATCATGACTTTGCTAGGAAGTTGGTACACGCCCGCCGAACTCGGAAAACGGGCTTGCATATTCCAAGCCTCATCCAGTGCTGCCCAGATGTTTTCCGGTTACCTCCAAGCCGCTCTTTACTCTGGGATGAACGACAAGGGCGGATTGCCCGCTTGGAAATGGTTATTCGTCTTCGATGGACTATTCGGATTCCCCATCGCCATCTATGGATTCTGGGCCATCCCCGATTCCCCCACAACATGCAAGAGTCGATGGATGAGCGCCGAGGAGAAAGAATTAGCCATCGACAGGATGGAGAAGGTAGGAAGGAAACCCGCAGGAAAAGTAACATTGAAGACTTTCAAACAAGTTTTCCTCGGTTGGCCGGTTTATCTGTTCAGTGCCGCTTTCATCTGCCATGTCCTGGGCATCAAGATATATTCCTACTTCAACGTCTGGTTGAAATCTACGAAGAGGTGGTCTGTCGAGGAGATCAATCTCATCCCCACTGCTGGATATGGGATGCAAATCCTGTTCACCATTTCCTACGCTTGGGTTAGTGATGCCCTCCGAATGCGCGCGCCCGTTATTGCATTCGCTTGTACCGTTGCTTTGGTGGGTTGTATCATCCTCTCCGTGTGGCCGTCGCAAAATATTCCAGCGATGATGACGGGATGGCTCCTTACGTTTTGCGAGACGGGGGCGGGAGCCTTGTTTATCACCTGGATCAACGAAGTTTGTGGGTTTTCGCAGGAACATCGTATCATCGTCATTGCCATTGTTGAAACGATGGCTTTTACCTTCCAAGCTTGGGTGCCTCTGCTTGCTTATAATACTGGGCAGGCGCCTCATTTCAAGTATGGGTACCAGTTGGCTGGTATGTTTTTTGCGCTAGAGATTGTTTTCGTTGGGGTGATGGTATTTGCGGAGAGGAATAATTGGTATAAAGGATATGATGGCGAAGAGGAGGATGTTGTTTCTGATCATGCTGAGGACAGGACGAGTAGTACGGCAGATGAGCGGGATGTTGTGAAGACATAAATGTCTTATCCACAAGTACATATATACTAACCTCCAATACCTAATTAATAACTCTGAATTTTCCTGATGAATTGGTTCAGTCCAAAGCGATCGATAGTTGATGTTGCAAGATTACTAGTATGGCACAACAGTGTAGCGAACCTATCTGGTATATCATGAAACCAAGAATTTCACCCTCCAGAAGAGCAAAGTGTTGGCAGTATATTTTCCCAAGAGTTGTTTGAATATCCTCTTTCATTCAATCGCCTATCTGGACTTTGGCTCAGCTTAAAATGACATTATAATACTTAGAAATACTTAAAGAATGCACTAAAAGAGAACCAACTTGCAACGATGCGCACAAGAGGGGTGGGGGTCTTCACTTCACTTCGCAAGGCTTGATCTCACCTACCCGACACTCTACACTCTCAAGTACCCGCGGGGCTACGATGCGACATGCAACAAAACCCAGATGTCAAGTGGGCTTTCGACAGGCTTCACTCTTTTTAGAACTCACTTGGGGACAGCTTCCGGGATGCCGAGATGCGATGTGCAACAAAACAGTTTAGCAGATTTTAGTCGTGCCTTACCTTCATCCAGCATCGCACCTAGAGGGACTTCCTTAGCTTGGTCGAGGTTGAGCTAGGTCGACTGGATGGATAGGCATATCTTATTGAAGCCGTCTATTTGCGTCCAAACCTGGAACTCGCCGCACAACAACCCTTACGGTTCGAAACTTTTTTCATAGCCAGCTATCGCATACTATTATATTCACGCAGCCCCCAATTTCTTAGGCAAATCCTCCAGCTCTTCTGCCGATTCAATCTCAATCACCTTGCCCACCTCGGCAGTATTTCTCATCAATTCGACGGAACTCGAGTATAGCATTCGTAGGGTTGCGTTGCAGGTTACGGGGAGGTAGTAGAGAAGGACGTATGGGACTGACATTCTTCCTGAAGACTGAAATTTGCACATATTAGCAAGGCCCCTCTTTGCAGACTCGGAGAATACTAACATTGGTCATAGGATAACTCAACAACACGAATCTCGGCGAGTGGTCGGGCAGATCCTCTGCGATATCCTGCAAGTCCTTATACACCGTTTTCTCTTCATCCTGCTTGATCTCCAAGGTATTTTTATCAATCAGATCTGCCACCCCGTAAGTCAGACCATGTAGCTATTGCGCTTGGAAGAGGGCTCAAGGACTTGACGTACAGATGACAGCTTGTGGGTCATTGGAGCGAGAGGTGCCGAGGCGGAACTTGCGCAGATGGTCTTTGCTCTCTTGGGAGAAGGTGTAGAGTCGAGATTCTGAAGCCTACGGGGGCGAGGCTATTAGCATGTTTTTGATAATGCGGGGAGGGGTAGTACCATGATGGGGGTACGCGATGCAACGAGCCGTCGCAGGAAGTCGCAGATTTGGGGTAATTGCTCCTGGCAGGCCTAGACTGGTTGCGCAGGGACACTAGATAGAGTCTAGTATGGGCAGTGTATTGGTGGGGTGGAAATATCGAAGTCGAACTCAGCCTTGCCGTTGAAATCCCTCTCGATCTTCACAAGGTTAGCCCCGCATTTTCTGGGTCTTCGTCTAAAGCTTGGCATCTGCTGACGTCATGCTCGTCCCCGAGGTAAAACCCCTGCCTTATCAATCCTGTGCAACATTTCGAATCCCAAAACCAAGTCTTCTCATCACAACATCCTTTCTTCCACCTATGAAGTCCAATTGCTGCCTCCATGGCTTTCCAAATGGAGCCCATCAACCAGAGAAGCAGGCACGGGAACGTGCTAAGCCCCAGTCCTGCCGAACACCCGGGAAAGCCCCTATTTTCATGGCCTTCCAACTTCTCCTCAACCCTGGCTCCATCACAACTTCCAGGTCCCAAGAAAAATTCAATCGAATAAGAAAGAAGCCCATCCCTGTCTTATGATGCCAAGCTCACTATATAGCCTTGGCAAAAGCTTGATTTTCTATCCAAATACCACGTCATGGCGTGAAAGTGGCCTGGAGATCGCCTCTGATCTGTGCTGGGGGCCGGGCAACGCGTAAGAAAATCCAAGATGGAAGAGTTTCCAAGAGCTTGGAGACTTCTTTTAGTGGATGTGGATTCCAAAGACTCTCATACTAAACCCATCCCCCCCCCTTTTTTGCCTCTTTAACCATGGGTATCTTCCACAATATCGAGGCCGTTTTGAATTTTTGCATACAACTCTTCATCATCTTCCCTTATTCTGCTCTTACTATTCGTAGACAGAGGATTCTTTTGCTGCCATCGAATATGAGGACGAATTCTATCAAGAAGGTTGGGAATGGGAAGAATCTTGATGCGAAGGGGAGGGAGAATACGATGATTTCGGATAAAGTATATCGGTTGTGTAGGAGTGAGGAGACTGTTTCTTCTTTGCTTGCTAAAGTACCCTCGATGGAACCGGGGGATGCGTGGAAGGAGTTATTCGAAGGGAAATTTGTGGGGGAGGAGAATGGGGAGCGAGTCCTCACGACGGAAGAGAAGTTACAACGAGCTTTTGAATGTGGGAAATGGGGACCGAACAGGCCGAGCGACCTATTTTTAGAGGTACGTCCTACTGAAGTTCATCAGGAAAGGAAAACTAATTTGAATTTGAAGTTATATCATGATGCCTTGTGTACGCTGAACGACAACCTCTCCAATTCTATGGTTAGTTTGCCGTTGATGGGAAGTTGTGGTGTCATTCCTCTGACGATTATTTCGACGTATGTATACCTCACAAGCGTCAATTGGTCAGTTGCTTACAAAAATCTCCTACAGTGTTCCGGATATCATGCGTCACATGTCGAATGCTATTGTGAAAGCTGAGAAAGAAGTTATTTTGGCGACAAATTATTGTAAGTTCATACATCAGGGGCCTGCAATGCTGTCTCTAGATAAATCTCTCACTCCTTCACCTAAGATGCCACTAACTCCAAATCCCAGGGCAAAACTCAGTAGCCTCAAAATACATTACCAACGCCATGAAAGAGCTCTCGAAACGAGCAGGCGAAAGAGGCGAGAGAATAGTATTCAAACTAGAATACGACCGTGGCAGTCCAAAACAACTCCTGGAAAACCACATGGATGTTCCGGAAAAAGATTATCTCGGAAAAGCAGTTGCCCTCCCAGCAGAACACGAAATTCCAAACATCGATTTGCAGGTAATGAATTACCATCGGCCGATGTTGGGAACTTTCCATTGCAAGTATATGGTTGTGGACCGCAAAGTTGCCGTGCTACAGAGCAATAATATTCAGGATAATGATAATCTGGAGATGATGACAAGACTTGAGGGACCGATTGTGGATTCGCTTTACGATATGGCGTTGATTTCTTGGGATAAGAAGATGGTTCCTCCTTTGCCCAGTCACAACTCTCCAGCTGTTAAGGGGGGTATCGAGTCATTGGGTGCTGATCACGATCAAGGCGTCAGTGAGCATGGTGCATTGAATGGACACTCGGTTACTGGGAAGACTGGCTTGAATGGTTCTCAGACTGATCGCACTGTTTTCTCCTGTCCCAGTACCACGGAAAGTGTCACTCATGCTGTTGGATCAGCAAACGGACCGACAAATGGCGTTTCAAATGGGGCCAGCCAGATACCATCAGAGCATGTGCAGCATGGCTTTGAGAGCAAGGACTTGCGAGAAACGGAGAGGGTTGGAGAAAATATCAGGGCTGCAGCGACCACTGGAGATTTTGAACACATCGCCCATCAGAAAGAGACGAACGGAAATGGAATTATTTCCAAAGCCGTCAATGAAGCCTCTGCTCTGGCACCCAGCACATTCAGCGGAAAAGAGGCAGAACCTCAGAAAAATGTCAAAAACGATGGGATCTCTGAGAACCTCGAAGCGTCTCACCAGGGAATCAATGGCCCAGATCTAGCTTCCCAAAACTTCTTTTACTCTGGTCAACAATCACTCCCTCAATCCCAAATCGAGAGGCCAACACCACAAAGTGATCAACTCCCCGAACACACAACAGACGATCCACACTACGACAACGACATCGCCGGCGAAGTAACCAGAGTCCAAAATGCCGTATCCCCCAAAAACGGAGAGACCTGCGTCGAAGCAGTAACCCGCCACCTAAACCATACCAAAAACCTCACATTCAAAGGCAACGCCCCAGACTGTCCCCCAGGCGAAGAAATGACACCCTACATCCCCCACCCAGTGCAAGAACCCTTCCCTATCGCGATGGTCTGTCGAGAACCCTACGGGACACCAAACCACGATTCCGTTTCCAACCCCCAAAACGCAACATGGCTTTCCGCTTTAAGAAATGCAAAGAAGAGTGTTTTCATTCAATCCCCAACCCTCAATGCGGAGCCCTTAATACCCGCCATTCTCGAGGCGTGCGAAAGGGGAATCGATGTCTTCATCTATACATGTCTAGGCTATAACGACACAGGCGAACTCCTCCCCATGCAAGGTGGAACCAACGAGATGATCGCCCACACTTTACACACCTCCCTCTCCCCCACCGGTCTCCCCCACCTCCACTACTTCTTCTACACCAGCAAAGACATGCTCCACCCCATCGTCGCGAGCAAGAAGCAGCGCTGCTGTCATGTCAAAGTCATGGTTGTCGATGGGTATATCGGGATCCAGGGGAATGGGAATCAGGATACGCAGAGTTGGTTTCATAGTCAGGAGATTAATGTTCTGTTTGAGAGTCGGGAGGTTTGTGGGGGGTGGATTGAGGGGGTGAGGAGGGCTCAGAATACGCTTCTTTATGGG
>LKTO01000867.1:0-15882 GCA_001399465.1 Hymenoscyphus scutula
TGGGACGACGGCAGGTCAGATTTATATGTGATGGACCGGGACTTCGCTGCGAAGAAGCATGGGTACTCAGCCAACTCCTACATTGAGGTTCTAGACGCACAGGTGGCCCCTGACTTTGAGGACCTTCTAGGTGGATATATCTTTATGCAGGATAACGCACCTATTCATACTGCCTACAAAGTCCGGGATTGGTTTATTGAAAAGGGTATTACTGTTATCCCATGGCCCCCTGTGACGATTCTCAAACTAACTAACTAAGGTACTGAGTATCGCTGGGGTTTGTTCTTGCAAAGAGGTACAATCAAGGTCTGGGTGTTTACTCGGAGGTAAACTCGTCACGAAACTACAAAGCTGTCAAGGTAGTGATAACAATGTAATATGAGGTTGAGCACGAAGCTCCTATCTAATAGCAGACGTGCCAGTCTTATATAGAACCTCCCTGCTCACGTTGATCAGTATGATCACCCTGATCATCCTGATCTTGCTCAGCGTTGCTCAGTTGATCATCACTGATCAATGATAGTCACGTGATTCAACCTATATGAAATCCCTGGTTTGCTTAGCTAGTCTAAGCGATCCTCTGTTACTATAAGAGTATATAATAGTACTCAACCTGTTAGGACGCCGCCTAGTCTTCACTAGTCACGTGTACACGTGATTCGTAACACTATCCCCTTCTTAGCCTAGCGTGTCCCTACGCTTAAGTACAACCTAAGAAATAACAATCAGAGGCTGTCGGCCTCTTTCTCTTTCAACATGTCCTCTAAGAAAACCCACGATCGACAGGTACTCCTAACCGACATTATTAACCGTGGTTTTCCTGCTACTATGAAGTGTTCCTATTACCAGACCCATGGTCGTAGTTATATCATGAGCACCCGACACACCCGTTGCTCTGAATGTGTTCGCGTCGGACGTTCGCGGTGTGACGGCAAGCCTAAATTCCTTGATGGGTACAAGGCTCTAGCTCGCTAGGAAGAGAAGCTCAAGGAAGAGAAAGAAGAAGCGATGGCAAAGATTCTACGTCTTCGTAAACAAAAGAAATTCCTTCAGCGTCGTCGCAACGACATGATGGCCCGTGGTTTCAAGTCCCTACAAGAATTAGATACGGCCGAGGAAAAGGAGCACGAGGAGGCAATACGAGAGAAAGAAAGGGCTAAGACCGAGGCCACGGCCACGGCCACAACCGCTTCCCCTGACTATCGCACACCCTCTTATGCTAGTACTTTCCCTGCCAACCCTACTCCGGGATTCGGTCTTGATCCTGCTTTTTTCAAGGCTTATCCTGCTAACTACGCGCTATAGGCAGACTTAGGTTTTAAGAATAGAACTCCTTAAGTTCTGCTAAATACTAGCTGATATTCCCTTTTAGTTCCCAAGTGTTCTCTAAATGTAGGTAATCCAACCATTTGATCAAATACTTGATCTTGCCTCTAATAAGTCTATAGTTAAGAATCTTCTCAACCTTATACTTAGCATTCAGGTTAACTAGCTAGATCTCTATAAGTAGAGCTAGTAGTACTCCTAGTAGTACTAGTTTAAGAAGCAAGATGTAGAATACTAGAAAGATGTTCATTGTTTTTAGTAGAGCTAATTTGTAATTCAAAGGTCCTTTTACTTACTTAATTTTAAACAGTCTAATATATATATAGTCTAGTTTCCTACTTAGTCTCTTTATGTTAATGTTTTTTCGCTATAAGTAGACTTTATCTCTCTCTTTTAGCGTTAGCTCCTAACTATATCGTTTATTATAGTAGTATATATTACGCTCTACTATAAACTATAAGTCCTCTATAAGTTCCTTATATAGACCTTTAATCCTTAAGGCTAACACTTAAGCTAACTAATTATTACTTGTTATTTTCATTAGTCTATTATATACTAGTAATTCATACCTAAAGTTAGCGTAGAATAGTAATATAAGTGTTATCTCTATAGTTAAGCTATTATATATAAACTAAGCTAAAGGCAACAGTTCTACCCAGTTGTTCTACTAGTAGTTTACATAGTAACAGAGGTATATTTCAACTACTTGATTTATATATTCGTTCCCTCTATTAGTCTAGAGGTAGAAAGCTGTTAAAAGCTTTCTTTTTACACCTAACTGCTCTATAAGAGTAGTCTAGAACTTTAAGGTAAAGAGCTTATCTCTATCTAAGAGTATCTCTATTAATATTCTATATCTTAAGATTATATCTCTCAAGTATATAAATACTAGATGTTCTACTATACTAGACTCTATATATAGTATTAGTATTATATATTTAGTAAGTCTTTCTATAATAACTAGGATTAAGTTATATTTAACTCCTGTTATTAAGTCTCTAGATTTTAGTAGCTTAATAATAAAATCCTAAGAGACTAATTTCTAAGGTGTCTATAGAATAGAAGTAGTATCTATCTGTCTATATAGTAGCTAGCGTGAAGCCTTATTCTAGGTATAGGTATTATACTTCTTTATTACGTCTTTAACAATCGCTAGTAGATAGTCTATAAAGTAGTATTATTTAATCTACTAAGTAGTTCTTCTTATTCCTTAATGTCTATAAGTAGGTGCTAAATAGTACTTACTAATAAACTACTTTATATATTCTTTTAGAACCTATAATTTCCTATTATAATACTAGTTCTTTCCTTCGTATATATCCTAGATCACGTCCGGCTATAGATCTACTGTCTATATAGCTATAATTTAATAAACTGTCGAGACTAGGTCTCTATTAGGCAGCTCTTTTAATATTACTAGCCTTATATATTCTCTAGCTTCTTTATAGCCTAGTTTACAACTAAGAGCGTCTACTCTTAGATTTATTATTCCTATAACGTGTCGGATAGTAATGTTGTAGTATAATAGAGTTTCTAACTATCTAGTAAGGCGTTTACTTATAAGTTTCTTAGTAGTAGTAAAGGTTTAAAGATTTATATAATCAGTAAGAACTATCACCTAATACTTTATTCCTTAGAGGTAGATCTTCTAATACTCTAAAGTAAAGACTATAGTAAGTAGTTCCTTCTTAAATATAGTATAGTTCTACTATACTAGGTCTAGCGTTCTAGAGTAGTAGGCTACAGGTATTAATTTTCTGTTTTCGTCTAGTTATAGATATATAGCACCTATTACTATACTTAATAAGTCTATTTCTATAGTACTTAGTTTCTCTAGATCGTAGCTACGTAGAATTAGTTCCTTAGTAAAGCGTTTCTTTATTATCTAAAAGGCTATCTCTACAATCTCGTCCTATATAAAAGGCACTCCTTTATATATAAGGTTCGTTATTAGTTTTAATATTCTAGCATAGTCTACTATAAACTAATAGTAGAAGTTAGTAAATCCCTAGAAATGTTAAATATCTTTAACGTTTTTTAGTAATTCCTAGTTAATAACGTCTCTTATCTTATCTAGGTCGATTTCTATTTATCCTAGAGATATTATCTAGCCTAGGAACTTAGTACAAGTTACTCTGAACTCGTATTTTAATAACTTAAGATAAGAGTTTACTATAGCAAGTCTTTTTATAACCTTATATATATAACCCTTATATTCTTCTACTTTATCTAAGTAGATTAGAATGTTATCTAGGTAACAAATAACCGTTACCTCTAGGAGACCTTCTAGAATGTTATTGTTCTGCCTCTAGCAGGTTATAGGTATAGTAGCTAATCTAAATAGTATTACCGTATACTTGTAGAGTCCTAAGAGTAATCTAAAAGTAGTTTTCTACTTATCGCCTGCCTTAATCCTAATCAAGGTATAAGCGTTCTGTTGGTCGAGTTTTATAAATATCTTAGTAGAGCTAATTCTGTCTAGTAGATATTATTCTTCTAGTAGTAGGTAAGTGTCCTTAATTGTTGTGTTATTTATATCTTAGTAGTTAACATAGACTCGACCTGTTAGGTTGTCCTTCTTACTAATAACTAATATATTTAATAGAATAGGTAATTTAGATCTCTAAATATAACCTTTCTTTAAACCTTCGACAATATAGCTCTTAAAGTGTTATAGCTTAATCTAACTATAAGGCTACATTTTCTATTTCTTAAGGTTATAACCCTCTTTTAATTTAATCTTATAATCCTATAGACGATGCTCTAGTAGAGCTCGTAAGTCCTCTAGATTCTTAAACAATTCTACGAATTCTCTATACTATACAGGTATTATGTTATTAGCTTTCTAGCTAACCTGTAGAGGACCCTCGGCAAGGTGTTCTAGCGCCTTAGAAGAGGTAGTACTAACCTTGTTCTAGCTATATAGTCAAGGCTACAATCCTTCGTAGTTATATTAGCTAAAAGTTATTATTTAGGCTTTCTAGTCAATATCTAGATTATATTCTCTAATCCATAGTATACTAAGTATTACATCTTAGCTTCTAATCGCTATAATGTCAAATTATATATCTAAGTAGTGTCCTTCGATAGTAATTTATATTAGAATAGTTTACTAATTAATAACTTCGTTTTAGTATACTACGTCTATTCTATTAACTATACCTAGTTAGTATAGTTCTATCTTCTTAACAGGGACGTTTAGCCTCTTAAGAGCTAATAGAGAGAGGAAGTTACCTATCGCTCCTAAGTTAATTATAACTTAGAGTTCCTATCCCCTGATTTTTATAGTTACTATAAACTAGTAGTCTTCTAACGTAGCGTAGATTTCCTGTCTATTTATATAGACTATAAAACTACGTTCTCTTTAGCTAATTTCTACTACTTAGAGGTTATTCCTCTAAGGGTAGAGTGTTACTTACTAGAAGTTACTTTCTAATACTCTATAGACTATTTACTATTCTATAGCTTAGCTATAGTTAGGTTTATTACTAGTAAACTATTTCTCTAATTCCTAGTCTAATATAGGTTTTAGGTAGTAACGCTACTATATAATTACATCTCCTAATATAACTTCTAGGGTCTAGCGTTCTCCTACTTAAGGTTAGGTAAAAGGTTAATCCCTTTCTCGCTATAACTTAAGAGTAGACTCGAAGATGTTCTTAATAGTCTATACGTTTAGTTTTCCTTCTATAGTGTCTAGGTTGTTTTTAAGATTTCTGAAGATAATGCTTATTAGGAGGTTGTCCTAAACTCGAAATCGTTCTAGCGCTTCTAGGAACTGTCCTCTAGTTACGTAAGAGGCCTAAAAGTCTAACTTGTTTCTGTCAAGGTCTACCTATTAGTTACTACGTTTGAAACATCCTATAAATGCCTATGTTTCTCCTTCTTAAGGGTTGTTGTCCTAGTCATTCCCTTAACTAGACGTGTCTAATAATTCTAACAAGGTGTCTAATAATAACTCTATTATCTCTACTTTACGTTATAGAGGTAGATTATGTTCTGATTTAGAACGTCCCTTGTAGTATTATTCTAGGATAGAGTTCTCCTTATCCTCTACTTACGTTCTATACCTGTAAGCTTCTAGTTCTTTGTTAGATAGATTAAATCTCTTAAGTAATACTATTTCCTTCCTAGTTGTAGTAAATACTTAATACTTTCCTAAGGAATCAGCCTTCTTACGACAGTTACTTACTCTATAGCTAGTCAGGCTATATAAAAAGTAGAGGTTCTACTCGCGTCGTCGGTTTCGTTCCTTCTAGGAGAGCCCTAGCCTTCTACTATACTATTATTTTAGCTAGAAGGGTTTTTATATAGTAGTGTCGAGTTATATAGGATCCCTGTAATCCCTTCGGTAGCTACTCTTCGAGGCTCGATATCTATAGCTACCCTTCTTTTCTAGGGTTCGTTCGTAATTACGATTATCAATTTTAATAGCTTTGTTAGTTAATAGATTCAACGTGTTAGGGAAATTATCCCTAGCTAGCTTATCCTTTACACTATCCTTGAGTCCTTAGTAGAACTGCTCTCTTAGAGCTTTGTTGTTCTATCCTATACGCGTAGAGTATTATTAAAATTATAACATATACTTAGCTACAGATCCTTTTTACCTTAAGGCGTATAGTATATGAACTGCTTTCTTCTTTATGTCCACATCCTTAAATACTTAGTTTATTCCTAACTTAAATCCTTTAACATTTCTAAACAAATCCTTTGTTTAGTCTATTATAGTAGTAGAGACTTTTCTATTAGTTGTCCTATTGGCCTAGAAATCTTCTAGGTGAGGTTCCATCTAGTTGTAGGCTACTCCTTCTAGTTATGTAGTGATCCAGATAACTTAGTCCATTTCATAGGTAAACTAACTAGCATAGAAGGAGAGATACATAGATGCCTTCATAAGGAACTCTACGAGTTTCTCAGGCGATCCATCGAATGGTTTCAGAAGAGAGATTTTGACTTCCTCTCAAGTAGTAATAGTTAGCGCCACGGTTGGTGTAGGTAGGGTTACCACCGGTGTACATGGGTTCGATGAAGTAGCTAACATCGTGTTAATTGACTTCTAAGCTCAGGTGCTTAAAGTGTAACAATTCTCAAACTAACTAACTAAGGTACTAAGTATCGCTAGGGTTTGTTCTTGTAAAGAGGTATAATCAAGGTCTAGGTGTTTACTCAGAGGTAAACTCGTCACGAAACTACAAAGCTGTCAAGGTAGTAATAACAATGTAATATGAGGTTAAGCACGAAGCTCCTATCTAATAGCAGACGTGCTAGTCTTATATAGAACCTCCCTGCTCACGTTGATCAGTATGATCACCCTGATCATCCTGATCTTGCTTAGCGTTGCTCAGTTGATCATCACTGATCAATGATAGTCACGTGATTCAACCTATATGAAATCCCTGGTTCGCTTAGCTAGTCTAAGCGATCCTCTGTTACTATAAGAGTGTATGATAGTGCTCAACCTGTCAGGACGCCGCCTGGTCTTCACTAGTCACGTGTGCACGTGATTCGTGACACCCCCTTACTCACCAGATCTCAACCCTATTGAACACATCTGGTGGGTCCTTAAGAAACTACTCCAACAACACTATCCTGATCTCTGTGGTAAGGCAGAAGATGATATTGAGTCTATGGAGGAGGCTCTCAAGGAATGTTGGACTAAAATACCTAAGGAGACTTTCGATAAATTGTATCTAAGTATGCCTAGGAGGGTGGCAGCTTGTATTACAGCTGGGGGTTGGCATACTAAATACTAGCTAATTTTCTAATTTTTGCTTAGGCAGAATTCATATATAAGCTCTTGTCTTTCTATACATATAACTCCTATGTGAATAGCTTCAAAAGTGGTGAGCTAATAAACAAAAAACCAATAATATATTTTCAGAGGGTGCGGGGTAAAAAGGACGTGCGGCGAAGACACATGCGGTAGTACTGTAGTTTACAGGTGAATTTTTAACAGTTTTTCATATTTAAACCTTTGTATCGCCCAAAAAACTGTTTCTTCGCCAGTCAGCATCCGGAGCATCAGCAAAACAGAGTTCAGATAACTCAGTACTGAGCACTTGGTCTTAACTGAACAAACGCGACCCACGAATCAATCTGATGGCCCCTCTCGATAGTCTTGACTTTTCATGCGCCTACTAGGTTCACCCGAACTATGAAATGCTGAGTGACTCGGACGGGCAGTTCTTTGGCGCTATCTGTCTTGGTTCTCGTCAAGGTCCCTACCATATCTACGAACCTGAGACTACCTAGGAGGTTAAGGAGGCTGAGACTCATTTAGCCGAGGCCAATACGGCTTGGCTACATCACGCAAAGAAGGAGTTTTGGCGGCAGGAACAGGCTAAGGAGGACTACTGGGCTAGTAGAGGACGAAGGGTACCTGGAAGGAGAGCGGAATTGCATAAATTCTTACATAAGATGGCATATAAGAGGGGGGATAGAGGTAAGGGTGTGGTGGATTGGTACCGACTTTGTGAGGGGTATCTCAAGCCAAAGCTTATTCCTTAGTATAAGGAACTACGTAAGATAGGAAGGGGAAAGAAGATGCGTTTAGTTATAGATAATGCTGGCCCACACTCTTATAGGGTAACCAAGGAGGTTTTGTACTACTATTCTGTATAGCGACTCCTCCACCCTGCCTAGTCACCTGATATGAATGCTATAGAGCAGATATGGAGGTATATACGGGTCCAGTTACGTAAGAGAAGGAGACAACCTAAGAATAGAGAGGAACTTCAGCGTATGTGGATTGAGGAGTGGAAGCGGGTTCCTCAGAAGGAGATAGATAGGGTGATTATAAATCTTAGGAAGACCCTTAAGGAGGTAATCAAGCATAAGGGGGATAATGATTTCCAGGGATAGAGCTTTAATTTCTACTACTTTTTATACGAAAACACTCATTTTTGCATTATATATAAGTGATAGTATTGAAAAGGGAGGGGTGTGTTATAAGCGAAAAATGAGCTGAAAATTAGCTGAGGGCGTTCACTAGATACTTGCCCAAGTATTGCTGTCAAAAAATTTAGTTCTTGGAATATGTAGACAAAAACTAGAGCACTGTCCTTGGAGTTATTCACTACTACTCCGATATCTAATTTATTTGACAACCACTTCTCAAAGGATTCCACCCCACCCCTCATGCTTATTATGTTTTCCGTCTCACCTCCCGCTTTTATACCCAATCCTCCTTGGTACTAGGCATTCTATGATCTATTCGTTGTTGTGTTGAAGGTTCCCCTTACTTTACTGTTCTATAATTGTTTAGTTATTGATTCTTGAACGTTCAGGTTCGGATGGTATAGCGAAAGCATTGTGTCTATATTCACAAATGAATATCTTGTCCTTGTCCTTGTGGTACCTCTTTTGTATTGAGTATCAAGAAGTGGAAACTCCTTATATGGTATCGGCCAAATTGGTTCTGCTGGTGTATTTGGGGGATCCTCCCCTGCGCACTTCATCAACCACAGGATATCGACATCTCCTCGCTACCTAGATGGTGAAGTCCTTGGATTAGGACCACTCTAGTTTTCTTCTCCCATATCATAAAAAATAAAATCCGAACTATTTACTGCTGTTGTCCTGAAATTTATTGCTGTCGAATTATCTAACTGTCGGTTGATCATCTTTCCTACCTAAGAAACAGTACGACACCGGAAGTGATATTGAGCCTCATGCTAATTTACTTACAGATACTACTTTAGCCATCCAAAGCCGTTTGGAAGGTTAAGAATCCCGAAGTTCCAGGAATGGTGAATATTCGGTTTGATATGGAGGAGAAGCAGTTCCTATCGTTGGTGTTGATTGTTATCTAGTTTGGGAAGTTAGATTCACTTCTTTTGTGGCGCCGGAGGTGCTGGCCGAGCTTGCCATCTTGAAGTTTTATTAATCGTAGGAGTTTTCCCCAGTCGATATGCAAATTCAGAACACTCCAATGAATCTTGAATATCCATTCACGGGTATTGAGGCGCTCTCAATAGCTATGAAGTGGTGTGATGGTGTGCAGTTCGAAGCCCACTATAAATTTGGAAACGTACTAGAGGCCGAGTTCAAGTAAAACTTGAGAATTGCGATATCATGCCTTAATTCTCTTGGTATGGTAGATGATGCGGGTGGAAATAGTCACTTCACATTTCCAGGAATTATGGTCAACAATTATTGCAAAACTCGACTCATTCCCAATCTCAGAAGAAACTCATTTATAACCATTCTTCCCCTCAGCATCTCTCTCATCCACACGTAGAGGTTTCACCGTTGCCTTTTTCCAAGCCCACCACCACATGGATGTCTGCAGCCCCATTGCGAAAACGGCCGACCATGTAAGACCCATCAATGCTGATCCAACATTAGCAGATTGAAGTGTAGTCGTAAAGTCGGTCACAATCAATCTGGCTCCATTATTTATAGTAGTGTTTGTATTCCTAGAAGTACCATTGGGGTTGCGATACCAGTCTTCCGTGCTACCTCGAGAAATCGGATGTTTAAGAAGCCAGCCACGGACAGTGCCTGCTTGGCTGGTAATAACTATTGAAGCAACTGAAATGAGAAGGAGTGAAATCTAAGCATTCGTTAAATTGTTTGGAATCTTGGGGCAAAATGTCTACTTACAAGCGAGCAAACGAATGCGAAACGTTTTAGTGTCCATGAAGGATTCCCCTCTTTCCATATTTGAAAAATCGAAAACAAGGCCATCCAAATCAATGGCGCGAGGAAAACGGCACTTGCGATGTAGAAACCCATTGGAATAGCCAGCTCCATATCCGGAAAATGGAAGGTTGTAAGTTGATAATAATAGGTTGGTTTTTGAGAATCCATATCTGATGGAGACGACCCCATTGTACTTTTTCGCTCGGTCAAGACACTCTATGGTTTCTCTGTGGGGGAAGCTGTTGTCTGGGTAGTTCCAATTGATAACTGTGCAGTAGTGGTTGAGGAAAACCTGGGCTGCAAAGTTAAGTGGCTTTAAGTTGTTCCAGGAGCCGGGCTCAACATGAGGAACAATGGTGTAGTTCCACTGGGTGGGTCTTTGGTTAGTGAAATGAAACTGGAAGTAATGAAAACAAAATTAGACTTACATTTACTGATGTAAATGGATTTCCACCTCGTCCTTGTTTTGGGTTGTTGATAGGTTCATGTCGTTGATCCTCCCCTCCTTTGCCCCCAAGGTATATCAATATTATTGAAATGAGTGCGAACACCGTTGGAATAAGTGTGAATGAGGGTAGCTACCTTATCAAAGTATCTTTCTTAGGTGGCTGATCCCTTTGACTTTTCACATTGAATGGAATCATGGTGTTGAATACCAAATTTGTCTCAATATTTTGAGAACAAGTTGGTCGACGAGATAATTGCGACGAAAGATATACGCATTTATTGACTGCATTCTTTACGTAAATTATGTTGGTGTAATGTGAAGCACAGCCTTGACTGGGGTTCAACAAACTGTGCCTCGCCCTGCTGAAGCAGCTTGGGGCTGTAAAACACCATTGAAACGCTAAACATCTTGGTAGAGAAAATGCTTGCCATCGTTTGGCTCAAAGGACCCACGAGGTGGAGGGTTTGACTCAATCGAAAAAAGCACACGATCAAAGCCTCAGGTATTGATAAAAAGCGCAAAATTTGATTCATCCAGTAATGAGAAGTCTGTTAAACCTGCCAGAGACATACTTTTATCCGCCTAGGTGACTAAAGTGAGAGAGTAGTTATCATGCAGCGAGTTGGAATTCTTGCTTTTTTTGGACTCTAAAGAACTCTAGAAATAATAATAGAACAAGAAAAGGCGGTACACGAAAATTAAACAAAAGCGGAATCTGGGAATAACCTCATTTTTAGGAGCGATCTCGTCTTGCAAGGCAACGCAAGCGCGAAGCTGATCACATAGTAGTGTCTGAGTCGCGATGGTACAAACACAAAGCGGCATAAAAAGGTAGTGCGGTAGCATTGTTGAGGGTAGGAATAGAGAAAGATGAAGCATCGAAGCACCTTTGTTGAGTGCATGAGGGAGGAGGATTGTTGTGGGCGACCGAGCTAAGATTGTGCGGCACAGATTTAGGCGCTGAAGGTTCCCGCTAAGCTCAGGGGCCACCAAGTTTAAATCCGCGATGTCCACGGACTCTCCTCTCTTCAGCCGCCTCTCCCACCACACTAATTAGCAATTTATCATGTAGCCATCCGGAGTTGTGTCTGCCCACCGGCTGCAATTCAGTTGTAGGAGGGTATAAGTATAAAGGTGAGCCAGGTCCTCTCCATACCTGTGATACTACTACAGTTAATTCCATCGCATACCTTTGCCTACACGCCTTTATTTTCTCCTCCCTCAATGGCGAAAAACACACCAAAAAACACGATTCTCGTTCTTGGTGGCTCATACGGAGGTATTTCAGCAGCTCACTATGTTCTCAAACATGTCGTTCCTCAACTTCCCGTTCCGGACACATATGAAGTCCTTCTCGCGAGTTCCTCCTCACAAGCACTTTGTAGACAAGCCTGTCCACGTGCTCTAATCTCAGATGATATGTTCAACCAAGAAAAGCTCTTCGTCAGTATTCCAAAATCGTTCGAGCAATATTCCAAAGACCAATTCCGATTCATTCAAGGCATTGCCACAAATCTGGACCATGCCAATCGAACTGTCGCCATCAACTTAAAACATGGGGAATCAGAAGTTGTTGCGTTCCATGCTCTCATTATAGCTACCGGTGCATCTACCCCTTCTCCCCTTCTTGGTCTCAACCAAGATGAAGATGCTTTGCGAGCCAATTGGGTTGAATTTCGAAAGTCACTCGCATCCACCAAAAGCATTCTCATCGCTGGTGGTGGCCCCGCTGGGATTGAAACGGCCGGGGAATTAGGAGAGTACTTGAATGGTCGTGCATGATGGTTCGGTTCGGCGCTGAAAGACCCCAAAGTACCAATTACTGTCGTGACAGCTGGCTCTCAAATTCTACCTGGTCTTCGAACCTCCCTTGCGAGTACAGCAGAAGGATATCTTTCTAAGGTCGGTGTTACTGTTATTAAGAACAGAAGGGTTCAAAATGTTACACCAGATGCTGGTGCAACCACAAGTCTCACATCAAAGACCATCGTTACACTTGATGATGGAACAACGATCAGTACCGACATATATATTCCTGCCACGGGTATGAAACCAAATACCGCATTCGTTCATGAATCACTTCTTGCAACCGACGGGCGTATCAACACTTCTTCAACCTTACGAGTTGAAACTGCTGGACGACGTATCTATGCTGTTGGCGATGTCGCTTCATATGCTCGACCAGCTGTCCATCTAATTCTTGAAGCAATCCCAGTTCTTAGTGCCAACCTAAAGCGAGATCTACTTCACGTAGCAGGGAAAATCCCATACCCCGCAGAAGACAGAATTTTCAAAGAAGTTGTACGAGAAACTCAATTGGTACCGATCGGAAGGAGTAAAGGGGTCGGTGCAGCAATGGGATGGAAGCTGCCCAGTTTTCTCGTATGGTTGCTCAAGGGAAGAGATTATTGTCTGTGGACAACGGGTGATGTATGGAGTGGAAAGCAATGGGCCAAATCATCATAGAAAGATTGGCTGGGACTTCTGGTTTTCGCTTAGCTCGCCATTAAAAGGCAACAGCAGTTAAAACATTCTTACTCTATGAACAACACACGGCCTATTGATAACGATCTAAGTAAACTAAGAAACGGTATAACTGTCTAGACTCACCATTCTAAATTAGTAATATAGCTGGTCAATACCATAATTGGCGAGAAAAGAAAACTGTGTCAAAGAATTCGGAACCTGACTTCTAAGGCACCGAAATCCATACAGGGTGTGCACCTGCCAATACCCCCTAACATCGTCTTCACTCTGACTGCACTTCATCAGATACTCTCTCTACACTCTCTTCTTTCCCAATATGAGCCAACATCCCTTATTCTTTCAATTGAGCAATGGCATCCCTATTTAAATGGGCAAGAAATGCTATTCGAAGAGCACCATCGCCGCCTTTGCGGTTTCCTACGACTGGATTTGCTGTACTTAAAGACACTCAACCACTTGACGAAGAACAGTATGAAGATTTCAAGAAAGGGTTTTACTATCCTGTACATATCGGAGATATTTTCGCGTCCAAATACCAGGTTGTTGGGAAGCTTGGATGTGGTGTGACATCGACAGTTTGGCTAGCTCGCGACCTCCAGTAAATCTCGTATGTCCCAAGGAGAACCACCCAAGAAAGCTAATACACCCCTCTTCCAGAGGTCATAAGCATGTGACTCTGAAAATATACATCCGTGATGGAGATCCAGCGGAAGAATTCAAAATATATCAACGATTAGGACAAGGCAATCATTCTCATCCAGGGTACTCCTATGTCCGGACCGCCTTGGAAACTTTCAAAATTCCCCGTTCTGGTGGTGACCACGCCTGTCTGGTTCAAAAACCGATGTGGGAAAGTTTTAGAGACCTCCAGCGTCGCATTGATGGTGGTCTCTTCTCTGGCCATCTCCTCAAGGGTGCACTGAGACAATTGTTCTTGGCACTTGATTATCTCCATACCGAGTGTCAACTCGTCCACACAGGTAAGGAAATTACGCTCTGAAGCAATGGAACGTTCTCGTTGGCTGACTTTTCCTTGTGAAGATATCAAAGCCGACAACCTACTTTCTCAGATAGAAGATAAGTCCATACTTACGTCTTTCACTAAAGCAGAAATGGAACATCCTTCTCCACGGAAAACGGTCGATGGGGTAACAATTTATGCCTCAAGAATACTCGATGTTCCTAAATACTTTGGAGATTCCGTGTTGAGTGATTTTGGATCTGCAGTGAGAGGAGATGAGAAAAGAAACCATAATGCTAGCCCTCAGTTCTACCGGGTTATTAAATTCATTCCTCACGTTATCTTGAGCTTCCTTGGAGCCTAGCTCATGTACTAGGCCACTACTGACAGTGTATTAGGCACCCGAGGTGATGGTGAAGGCGGCGTGGAGTTATCCAGTTGACATTTGGAATGTAGGTGTCATGATATGGGATCTATTCGAAGGCAGGCACATGTTCCATGGCCAAGATTCGGATGGGAAAGGATACTCGACTCGTGCTCATTTATCAGAGGTCATTGGAATGCTAGGTCCTCCACCCCTGGACCTTATTCAAAAAGGAGTACGAAGTTCCGAATTTTTTGATGAAAATGGTATGTAACTTTCAGATGTGCTGAGCGAGAAATAATTTATTAATGTATTGGTGGTATAGGGAAATGGATAGCTGAGATGCCTATCCCGCAGGGGATGAGCTTGGAAAAATCCGAGACGCGTCTCCGGGGTAAAAATAAGGAGGTGTTTCTAGAAATGATGAGGGGGATGCTTCAGTGGAGGCCTGAAGATAGAAAAACTGCAAAGCAAATGCTTGATGATCCTTGGATCAACAATATCATTGAGGAATAGCACTCTGGGCTTACGCGAACTTCTCAGTGCCGATACCATTTCAAAGGTGTAGATGCACAACAAAGTATGTTAAAGGATTACCTCCAACGCGTGGTAGAGATGCGAGATACATAACGATTCCATTTTCGGTAACACTGTATTGTTATGCTGGGTCAAAAGATGTTTTTATTGGTGGGAGATTTAGACAGTTTTGATTATTTGGGTGTCGCACAATTTTGATATCACTATTCCACTTTATTCCCCCTTTGTCTTGTTCCTGACTTTGCGTTGTGCTAAACATTCTTATTGGTGAAAGGCCATTAATTATAACTCTCGATTTCTAGTCACAATAACGAGAATCTTCACTCTAAAAGGAATCTGAGGATTACTTAATTATTTTTAACAAGGCATACCTGATAATCGATTGAAATACCAGGCAATGAAATAACCCAAAATTTGCAATCAAATCCTCGTTCTCATGTTTCAGTCCAACAGAGTAAGCAAAACTCCTCAGTAGAGCCCAGTAAGCAAATACGACAAATGAAAGATTTCCCTGCAAGCTTCTCTAATTCTTCCATTTCAGAAAGTTTTCATCATTTGAGCAAAAACACAAGCAGAAACAATCCTCAAATGAACAACCCTGAAAGCGTCAACACTTTTAAGCCCATAAATCATCTTTCCTTCCTTATTTCCGTAAATAAACCCTATTGGGGCTCACAATGCGTTCCTTGGAATATATTCAACAAACAAGGCTGTAATACTGAAACAGAGCCGCCTCTTATATATCTATTCCCTAGGTGCTCACCCCACTTGACCCTCCTATGGCTCGCTGGTCATGCGTATACAAGAAAAATTCTCTAGACCGTACAATATTCAAATATCACTTCTTTAGCTTACCATTTTCTAAAACGTCTGGGAGGAATATAGTACGTCTGTCTAGTATCACAAGGTCTTCCATCGTCCGCAAATAAGTATTATAAAACATTTTTCCATCAAAAAACTAATAGTAGCTACATCAACTGAAAACCTAGAATTACAAAACATTCCAGATAGATCATGCTGTTATCTTCCGCGCTCTAGGTCGCTACAGAACAAAAATAATTGTCACAGACTCACAGTCTAACAGCGACGCAAGAGCCAATCCCCCCCCCCCCCCCC
>LKTO01000868.1:0-15845 GCA_001399465.1 Hymenoscyphus scutula
GGGGGGGGGGGGGGGGTTGGATGTGTGTAGAGTGTAGTAAAGATTTTTTTTTGTTCTAGGAGTTCTCTGGGAGTTCTGAGTTCCGAGTTCTAAGTTCTGGGGTTTCCCTGGGCGGGTTAAATTCCAGTGGAGTGGTGTGGCTGTAGGCAATGGGTGGGTGGTCTTTGGGTTGGGATATAGAGTTTATTAGAGACTGTAATGTAAGTCTTGTCGTTTGGAGTCTGTTGGTCCAGGAATCGGGAGAACTGCAGAAAGTAAGTTTTTAGGGGGGGTGGGGTAATTTTGTTGTGCTGCGGTTGGGATAATTGGGTTGAGTGGATGAAGGTACGTGGGGTAGTAGATTTGTGGGGGGGTTGTTGATTGGGGTTGGTTGATTGGGGTTGTGTTAGTCTTTTTGTTTAGGTGATTTGTTTGAGGTGGGTTGGGAAATGTTGTTCTATACGAGCGACGTGGAGAGTGGAGGATGTGACAGGTAGATTAGGAGAAGTAAAAATACAAGTGTATAAGAGAGAATCCATAGTAAAGAGTGTTTTAGTAGTGTCTATAATATCGACGCTAAGATATATTTCGACAGTAAATTTTTCGTTCGGATGAAGATTCAAAAGGAGGGGAAGAGTGATTGAATGTTGAGGGTGGAGTTATTGAGGTTCTAGGGGTTGCTGATCTATATTCTATAAAGTTCACAACAGCGTGTTCTGGCCCTCTGGGGGAGAAGCATCGTCGTTTTCGAAGATTTCCTTAATTGGCGCTGGAGAGTGGGAAGTAGAGGCAGGATTTGATTTATATAGTGTTTCGAGAGTGTTTGATTGATCACTTTTGGGGCGAGGGGTTCCGGCTTTACGAAAGCTGTGGTTATCTATTGCACGGTTTGAATTCTGAATATCGTTAGGGTTTTGTAGCGGGATTTGAAAACTGGTGATCTCGCTTGCCTCCTTCTCCAGGATCTTCCTCTGGAAACATTCAGCAGGAATCGTCCTCTTTTAGTTTAGGTGGGAGGGGGTAATTGTATTTTATAGAATGAGTGATGTTGTAGCGGTCCTTGCGAGTTAGGAATTGGAGGATTCCGCCCATTTTCTTACGAAACTCTGTTACTGAAGTGTTAAGAAGACACAGTTGGTGCTGCTTTGTGATTTGTGGTTGAACTTTCATTGGCAGGTGAAGTACTAGGATACCAAGTGAATCTGAATACCTAATCGTTGTTTGTAATTACTCGGGCCCTAACGAGGACCTGGAGAACAATAAGGCATATAGAGGAAGCTTGGGTGTTCTTTATGGGTCAAAAGAGGTAAACGTAAAGGTAGAGAGGCTGAGACAGAGATAGAGCAGTAATGAACCCAGTTCAGAAAGTTCTCCTTCGACTATAGGAAAATGAAGGTTACAACCGCACTTTAGAAACCGGTAAAAAATTGAAAATCAACGGCGGCACATGGTCTGAATGTTAACAACTCGGATCTTTGTAGTCTAGAGTATTGTAATAACTAGGGTTTCTAAGCTTCAATTTTACTAGATATTTTCCCGCCTAAAATGTCGCCCGAATATGGCGTGAGTCTTGGGAGGCCGAATCGTCTCGAGGTGGGTAAATAGTGTCAATGGTGATTCTAGCTCTCATGGCATGAATATACTTATACCTCTCTGAGACTCTGAATGTATCGAACGCAGCTCATCAATCTCTGGACATGTGACTGCTTACCCGGAAAAAATGCGTTCAACTCCAAAATTGCTTTTCAGTATCTTCTTGACTATAAATAGGACACAGTGAGTGATCTTGCTGAAAAGGCATCCAGAAACAGCATTCAATTCACCTCTGATGGAGGCTGTCGTCACCAAAGCAATATAATCTGTTTAGAACCGCTGAGTCGACAAGGAGAGATCTGAAGAGCAACTATTCATAAAAGCCTGTAACTAGTCATAAAAATGACGGAATACACTTTATCAACGTTCAGATGTCGAAGTGCTGTCGAAACAAGCTTCAACCCCGAAAATAAATTGACTGCTAACTGCCCTCCTTAGAACAGCGGAAATGCTCAAAATTCATAAGTTTGAATCACTCATATATCTCTATACATATCCTAGCTTGTACTTACATGAGAAGGTGTTTCTTGCACTATCTAGGTAATTACCTCGTAAAAAGTCAATAGTGGAATGGGATACATTGCTCTTTGTACTTTGCCCATTCGTTGAAGTCTCTCCCATCTCTGTTTACCAATAATCTCTTCCTGACTCAGGAAATGGAGGAGTTTTATTATTCTGATCAAATAACTTTCGAATACATCAGTATAATATCAGTACGAAAAATCTTCAATTAGACGGAAGTTGTAGGCCTCTAAAGTTAGCGCGCAGTATCTATCTCGGGCTTTTATTCTGGTTCTAGTATATTATTTTCTGGGGGGATAGTTGGAAAGTGAAGAGAAGTGAATGTCTGGTACGATTGGTGTCAACTAGGTGGATGATGACGATTGAAGCCTCAATGGTACTGGTCATTTTTAATACATCAGACTGGCATTCTTAATAGCCCTAGTGGGGAGCACCACTGAATAAAAGGAAGCTCACACACGAGTTTCTAGGTTTATAAAAACATAATAGTGGATGTTGGCTATTCGTTCAGCAACAAAAGAATTCCGGCTGCGGCTTGAATTGTGAAAGATATTTGTTCATAACATATTCGGAATATGAGCTGGATACACCCCGAGAAGCTCAAAGGGTGCTGGGGGAGTGTAAGTTGGACATGTTGTAGGCGACAGAGATGTATCCTCACGGTAACGGGGGAAAAGAGGGAGACAGTTTTAAAGCGTAATTATGAGGGTTTTATATATGCTTTGAGAGCAAAATGTCCGCTGAGAAAGGCAGTAAGCCTAGCGTCGAGAGGTTGAGCTGTCTAAAGTCAGAAACCACCATTGTGAATCACGAAGGTGAATGTTCTAGGTGTAGGTTAAATACTACTTCTGCTCTACTGACTGAACGGATCTAGGTAACCTCATCTCCACTTACTCTTCTATTCCGCCTCCTGATGAACCTCTTCAGTCCATGTAAGAGCGCAGTGGAAGTGAATCGGATTCTAGGAAGTCAATCCGATTATCTTTGAGATAGTTTGCATAAAATATGAATTCGCTATCAATTTGAAAATCGATTTCGACAACAAAAGATAAAACGATGGTATATCTAGTTCTGAAAACAGATCTCTCTAGAGAGTCGCTTCGAATTGTTAGAATGTAATCTTTTTGTTTTACATAAGAGTAGGATAAAAGTGAGTCTCGCCCGTTTACTACGACAGTACAGCCTCTGCTAAAACTCTGTGTGAAGAGCAAAAGAGCCAAAATCACGAAACAGGGCGTTATGTAACAATTTTAAGAGGAAGGTTGGAAGTAAAGCCATTGACGAAGTCCATTTGTGGATCATACTACTATTCGACAGTCCTACTATTTGTATCCATCAAAGTCTATATATCTGTATCTTACCGCGGGAAAATTTTGATTTGAGCCGAGTGTGCTTGATTTTAAAAGATAAGTAATAGTAAGTACCTGAAACTAGGGAATCTTAGACGGAATGACAGCGATTCTTAAATAAATACCACCAGAGAGAGATAACCTCTTCCTTTCCTGTGCGAAAAATTGCGAGCAAACTAGAACGTATAACGGATGCTTCCAGTCACCACCTACTAAATTGAACAAAAAAAGGACAAATTGTTCAGGTCAAAATTTGATGGGCAAAAGTTTTCTCACTCCAGAGAACTCCGAATGATCACCCTTCAAGTTATTCTTTATTGTCGAAAACCACCATCTTGTCGAATAAAACTCTCACGTTTCGGAGAGATTTGAAGGCATTATCTCAGGACTCCTGATATAGCATTGATTTTACGTGAACATATACCTTTAATTGCATCACATTTTAATGAGTACATACTTGAGTCACGAAACAGTAGGCAGCATGGGACTGTGAAAAAATTCTGTTCCTTGGTTTCCATTGTAGTCTCTTCTACTCGAAGGCGTACAACTCTACTTAAACGCGGTATAACTTCACTCCCAAGAATTCCTCGGGTTTAGATGATTCACTTGGACCCAGAAATTTGTAGTAGACTCACATTGAAAGTTTCGAGACTGGTGAATAGTGAGTTTACAGGGAAAGAGCGGCTTAATAATCCTCTTTGCTGATCATGTTTATAACATGTATATAGGAGAGTGGATTCTGGCTCGCAAGTTTACCTAGAACACTAGCGACAAAGCTCTTGATCTAAGCTATTAACCTCTTAATATATTTATTCAAGATACACCCATAATCACAAAGTTCGCGCCTTCAATATTGAAGATCCGAATTCTTACTTTCAGATGACAAGTCACTGTCGAAAAGAATATTGTTGTCGAATCCCCTCCTTAGAAGACACACTGTGGACTTCTCATCTCCCAGATGTGTCTGTTTCCCAAGGCGGCTGCGTCTGCATCAAACAAAGATAGCAGTAGCGATCATTTGGAAGCTGGGAGCAACTACGTTTGACATAGTCATCGAATTATTGAACAGCGGTAGATATACATAATTCTCTTGATGCTTAAATAGGGCGCCGTTGAGACCATTCACACGCAAAGTTGCAGATGGGGATAGTAAAGGAGACAGCAAAATTTGGAAATATCAATATGAAAATGGGTATTCTTTGTGAGAGTTTCTATAATACAAGTGCCTTCGCTTTTCCAAATTTACAACCTGGAAAAGAATGAAGCAATATCCTGCAGCCCAGCAATATCTAGCAAGGTATTTCGCAGGTTTCTCGAATCTACTACGAACTTTTTGTGGCTGCAACATCTGGCTCCGCTACCTCATCAGTAGGAGCTTGTTCGACGTTTGGCTCTTCCACCTTTAGTGCTTCTGCAGCCTCTGGTTTTGGCTCTTCAGCAACCTTTGCTGGCTCCTCAACCTTTACCGGCTCAACGGTCTCCTTGGCTGCACTTTCCGAGCTTTGTGCTGGCGCAGCCTTCTTAGCCCACCATTCATCAGTCATTCTATTAATTTGGGGGCCCCAAACATCCTCTCCGCGCTTCAAGTCCGAGTACTCGAGGACATTGCCTGCTTCGAAAGAGAAGTCGCCTTGTCGCGAACGGATCAATTCGGCCATAAGACCGGCTGATCCTACTGCAGTTCCGAGGTCGTGGCAGAAGGAGCGAACGTAGAATCCAGAGGTGACGGTCATACGGATGCGGGCTGCTGGTGGACCTTTCGTAACTGGGGATGATGGTGTTGGAGTAGTATCGGTAGCTGGCGTAGCTTCTGTTTTGATTTCGATAGAAGTAGGGAGTGATTCTGGTTCGGCGTCCGACAAGCCTCCAGACATGACGATTTCATCGCCTTCCTTCGAAGCAGTCTTGACTTGCTTAGTCGGTCTATCCTTAACCAATTCGTCTTGATCTTCACTCATTCTTCTTTTCCGACTCTCAAATTCCATTTGCGCCGCTCCCTCTTTCTCCCTTTCCGCCTTAGATGCTGCCTCCGCCTCCGCAACATCTTCAAATCCAGCCGCTTGTGCCCAGACTTGATTCGCAACATTTATCTCAGCTTCAGTTCCTTCCTCCGTTGGCGCCTTATGCTCATGTGTACCGCCTTCCATCCACTCCAATAACTCCAACTCCACAACCTCTACCGGCCTCCTCTCAATCTTCCGTGGAATTGGCTTTCCCTCCCGCGCATACTCATACAACGGCTTCCCATCCATCTTCAACGCACTAAAAAGAGGTGGCAGTTGCAAGAATGTCCCTTTAAAAGCCTCCATCTTCTCTTCCACCAACTCCCGAGTAATATGTTCATAAGGCGCCTTCCGCAGAACCTTGCCCACCCGATCATATGTATCCGTACTCGATCCAAACAGTAAAACCGTCTCGTAAGTCTTGGTGCATTTCAAAAAGTCCTGCAGCGATTTCGTGCCGATTCCGATTCCGGCGATGAGAACCCCCGTCGCGAGCGGATCAAGAGTCCCTCCATGCCCAATCTTCACCTTTGGATCATGGTTCTTCCGACGCTTTCGCTGGTTGGGGTTGTCGCGGGCGAGGGTGTGTTTTACGTGCTCTAGATAGGGGGCGAAGAGTTTGGAGTGGTGGAAGACATCTTGACAGTCGCGCAGGACTTGGGCGGAGGAGATGCCGGTGGGTTTGTTAATGGCTAGTTGCGATTGCGGTTAGCAATTGAATTGAGGTTCGTCGTAGAGTAGGGGACAGGGGAGGGTTACCGAATACGCCTTCGACAACTTTGCCTTTGGACATGCTGCGCCAGATTGTTCGTGAGGCGCGAATGACGGGTTTTGCTATGGGTGACATTCAGTTAGAAATGTTTTTTTCCCTCTGCGGGATGGCCTGCATAAGTGGTGGGATTTGCTTAGTGGGTTCCCGGGCTGCTGCAAGCTTCGAAATATTTTGGGTGTCATTCTGCCGCTGAGGGCGGTGTAGTTCGGGTACTTACAGGTTTTGGCGGAGATCTTGATTCACCTCAAGGGAACCTTATTTCGACCTCAACTTAAGTTGATATTTTGTATTTGGGAAGTGTTCTTCTTGGAAGTATTGCACAGAATTGAGAGTTCCTGCAGACTTCAAGTCAAAGGTAAGATTGAGTGTTGAAGAAGAGACTTGAGTAGGTATTGAAAGATACTTTTCTTTGAGGTCAGTTGTAGTCCGTGAAGAAGAATGAATTGTGATGGAATAGACCTCCCGAGGAATCAAGTTCAGTGTAGAAAGGAATTGGTGTTGAATATCTCTGCTGGCGTTGTTGTCTATGAAAATGGAAGGAGGGGTAAAGGATTCGGAGGTATGCTACAAGTAGGCGTGGAAGTCACTAGGAAAAGCTCCACTTCACTTCAGCATCTCGTTGGTACTAGTTTGATGAAGTTACTAGACTGCTTCAAGTTATCTATTCTGCTTGCTCATTTTCTTACTTTCACCTATCACACATTTGGAATAAAGCGTAGTTGCGTAGGTTAGATAACCCCTCTTCTCCTTCTTTTCCAATAATTTCATTTCCATTTAAACCTCAACAATCTTCATTTATTTCCAGGTAGTTATCTACCAGACATCCCATATCTCACCAAAAATCGCCAACTTCATTAACCAAAACACTAAACGCCTCTACCTCATCGCAACCAATCCACCACCAAAAAACCACGTGTATAAACTAAGAATCAACAACCACATCCAATATATGAATCCCGGATGCTCATTCATCTGAGAAGCTCTAAGGACGGTACAGCTGGTATTTTAAGCAAAGCCTCGTGTTCAAGTCATTAAATCCCTTCACTTGAATACTCACATCATCACATCATCACATCATCCCAAAAACCCCAAATAAACAAGAAGATAAGGTAAAATAATTTCATTTTCGTGAAACGGTCTCAGGTCACGTATATACACCAGGTCAGCATTTCATCATTCCCCCAACTCCCCGACGCAAGATTCTGAACGCCCTACCCCTCTTCTGACCCATCCATGCGTATAAACCGAAAACCCCACGATGACGACAACATCCAACCATGAAACCATCCATGCCATGCCGCAGTCATCATTAATTCATCATCTCCCACAAGCAAGACAAAAGAAAAAGAAAATAAAAGGGGAACCGAGAAAGAAGAAGAAGAGGAAGAGGAAGAAAAGAATAGAAAAAACGCCAAACAAAAGCCCACCCCATCCCCCCTCCTCTCCATTTCCACCCCCTTAAACACCCCTCCTAACAACCCCCAACGGCAACCTCACCCCCCGACTATAAACATCCGCCACCCTAACATCCCCACCTCCCCCCCTCTCTCTCGCCTCCGCCTCCTCCTTCACCCTTAACTTCTCCATAAGAAATCCCACACTCCTCCCATTCAACTTGCCCTCCATCTTCGCTAACCGCAACACCGGATCCTCTCTTTGATGCTCCTCATAGTGCCCCCTTATCCGTTCTTGACCCTCCTTACTCTCAACCTCGTGCTCCAGGAAGTGACACTGCGGCGCTAGACACCTCATGCTTCCCCCGGGTCCACGGGTCATGTTGAAAGATTGGGGTTTGATAGGATTCAACGGCGTCGGGCTTGCGGGGTCCTCATCGGAAGGTGGAGATTCAGGGGATGGAGATGAAGGTGGGGATGTAGGGGGCGCGGAGTTCATTTCGATATCCCCTTCGCTGTCTTCGCTTTCGCGGGAGTTGTCGTTGTCGGTGCGGCCTCGTTTGGTGGTTGGGAGGATGGGAGGGTAGTCATCTGCTGGGCGTTTGGTGGAGAGTGTTTTGGGTTTCATACGTGCTGTTTTGCCGGAGTGTTGAGGGAGTGTTGGGAGGGCTTTTTGGGAGTGCGGCGTTTCCTTGGTGTAGATTTCTACTTGGGGCTTGGATTTGATGGTTGGGATTGGTGTTGCGACCTCACTCCGGGGATCTGAGGCTTTCTTTCCTTGCGCGAGGTTGAGTTTCGCTTTGTTGACGGGGTAGGAGTATGGATCTGGAGAAGTTTCGCGAGAGCGGGAGGTGATACTCTCCTTCCACTTCTCATGTGCAGCTTCTCGTTCTGCTCGGGTAGCTACCTCCTTAACTTCTTTCACTTCATTGCCGGGAGTCGAGACTGCAGATTCGGCCGGTGTTCCCAAATCTTGTAAACCGGAGATTTGTGCTACACTCCCTCTCTCCCGCTTCAGAGGTTCAGAATTGGTTTTTTGCTTCCGCCTATGAATACCATCATATTCCGCCGCCTCCGCAAGCCATTCATCTTCTGAAATCGCCCGGAGATCAGGAGCCGATCTGTTTCCCCTCGATTGTGGTCCACGATATGGTCTCTTCCTCGCATCCGCCAACTCTTCATCTCGTCTCGCTGCATTACAAGTCTTGCTAACTTCAACGAGGGAAGCATAAACATTCGTACCCTTCCAATCAGCAGGCAGCTGTCGAACGACGACCGAGGACCAGAGTCTAACCATAGCCTTAGCTAGTGGGGGCCACCAGAAACTCCAGTGTGAGTAGAGGAAAGTGCTAATACTCGCAGCTGAGAATTTCACATTGGATGGATCTGAAGCAAGGACAAGGTCCATGATAACCTGGCAGGGATGTACTAAGTTCTCGCCATTCCTGGTTCCCATCGAGTGTGTGTTGTATTCGGGGTGACCAGGTATTGATACAGACATAGAATTAGAAGCTTCTCCTGCAACTTCTGGTGTTGCTGTTCTTGAAGCGCTCTTTTTTTGCTTGGCGGCTGGCACTGGGGCTGGTGATGAGGATGGAGGAGAGGATGATTTTACTTGCTTTTTGACTGGCGATGTTTGTCGGATAGGTAAAGGATGTTGGGAACCCGAACCTTGAGTTAGAAGACCCGCTTTGTGGTTGGCCTCCAGTTCCTGGTTCTCTGCCACAACAGCATCATAAATATCCTAGAACGGTCAGCTGATGAAAATATAAAATCGCGAAATTTCACTCACAGAGTATGTTGTTCGCAGGAACACAAAAAGCTTTCTCTTTCTCATATTAGGAAGCGTAATCATATGCGCCAACATCGACCTAGCATGTTCCTCAAAGAATTCCACTAATCTCGGTTCCTGAAGTCCACGGCCATCAGATAAGGCATACTAAATCGTCGTCAGCAAATTTCTCCCTGCCCCAAAATTCCCCCATTCCAAATCAACAAAAATTAGTCAAACATACCTCAAGTAAAAACTCATCAACCTTCAAAATCTTCTTCCTCGCCTTCAACTCCTCCTCCAAGTCCTCACACTGATACAACAACCTCACACTCCACTCCATCCGATGAAACAGCTCCTCATACCGCGCCGAAGGAGACATCTTCAACCACCCACAGAGCGTTCCGATCCAGATCTCTGGCTCGGGATTGGCGTCGATGGCGTAATAGAGAATCTCCGACTCAAATTCGAGGGGTCCATTTTTGGCTCCTTTGCAAACTGCGCCGAGAATTAGTATGTCTTCCATCCAAAATCTCAACATCTCAAAATCTCAAAATCCCAACCCGAAGAAAGAGGATGGAAATTGGGGTGCGCCATGTAGCGAATAAACTTCAAATCTCGCCACCACCTCCCTCGACTCCCTCACCATCCCCCCAAGAAATCAAAACTAGTGATTGACCAAAAAACCCCCCAAAAACAAAATCAAAGACAAAAATTTAAATATAAAAAAAACTCACAACTCCTCTCCCCCCCCCTCTCAACCCTCAAAGTCCCCTGGACCCGAAAAGGCCCCCTCAAATTCGTCTCCAGGAGATCAACGCACTCCCTGCCATCCCTAGTCCACACCTCGGCGTTCAGGACCGCGAACTCGGGCGCCTCGTCGACGGAATCGCATGTTCGTAGGATGGTACGGAGATCCGGGTATTTGGTTGGTTTGGGGGTCGAGGAGTCGCCTCGGGTGTGGGGTGGCATTTTTTTGGTTGTGGGGGGAAGGGTGATGTGTGGATGTTGGTGTGTTGTGTGAGGTGGTGAGGTATGTAGTGTAATAATGGTGGTTGTAGTTTATGGTGGAAAGGTGTGGGTGTGATATGGTGGTTTAGAGAGGGTGATAGCGGTGCCTCACGGGGTGAGGATCGTGATGATGCCGAAGGTGAAAAACCTGCAAGTCCCTCAGTCCCTCCGTACGTCGTTCCCTTTCCTATATTTCCCTCTCACGTCCTTTCCTCCCGTGTCTCGTCTTCACCTCTCTCCTCAGCTCTCTCAACTCTCGCGCTCAAATCTCAAAATTCGTTGAGGCTACCTCTCAGCCCTTTGATTAAGATCTCATATAATATGAGGAGCCGCAGGGAATCGAAATGAAAATAAAAGAAATGAAACCCTGCGTGTATGTAACTACAAGTCGTATTAGGTACCTAGAGGTCGCTCTCTCAAAAGTGAGCTCTCTACGCGTCGCGGTCACAAAGCACAAGCCTTTTAGGGTGAGGGTCGCGCTTCATGCCTCGTACATCAGGCATAAGGATAGCTGACAAGGGTCTCGTGGTTGGGACTAGCCTTAGGTAAGCTGGAAGCTGATCTAATCACGTGACTGATCACGCTTTAGAGTGAACTATACTAGATGGACGGACTAGGCTCTCTAAATATTATAACAAGTTGTAAAAATATATAAGAATTATAAAAGGTTATTTAGAGTACTACCTTATATGATTAAGAAGGTATTACTTAGACTAATATTTAGTAAATACTCTCTATATTACTTTTTAGCTTATTTTTCCTCTATATATACGATCTCTCTTTTTACTACTATTACTTATAAAAAAAAAAAATATTTATTTAAAATAAAGTAAAAATTAAAGTTAACTATAGAAGTTATTATCTCTCTTATTCTTAATAGCTTTCTTAAGTATCTTTCTTAGATTTAGAATCTCTTTCTCTCTTTAAGAGACTATTACTATATTAGAACCTCTTATTATAAATGTCACGAATCACGTGTACACGTGACTAGTGAAGACCAGGCGGCGCCCTGACAGGTTGAGCACTATTATATACTCTTATAGTATTAGACAGGTTGCTTAGGTTAGCTAAGCGATCTAAGGATTTCACGTGGTTGTAATCACGTGATAGATCCCTGAGGATCCCCTGGGGATCTAAAGGGGTCCTAGGATCTAGTTTAGATCTACAAGTAGGAAGGTTCTATATAAGACTAGTATGTCTACTATTAGATAGGAGCTTCGTGCTCAACTTAATATTACATTGTTATTACTACCTTGACAGCTTTGTAGTTAAGTGACGAGTTTACCTCTAAGTAAACACCTAGACCTTAATTGTACCTCTTTGTAAGAATAAACCCTAGCGATACTTAGTTACCTTAGTTAGTTAGTTTAAGAATCGTTATACTTTAAGTACCTAAGCTTAGAAGTTAATTAACACGATGTTAGCTACTTTATCAAACCTACGTATACCGGTAGTAACCCTACCTATACTAACAGCGGCGCTAACTATTACTACTTGAGAGGAAGTTAAAATCCCTCTACTAAAACTATTTAATAGATTACCTGAGAAACTCGTAGAGTTTCTTATAAAGGTATCTATATACCTCTTCTTCTATACTAGTTAGTTTACCTATAAGATAGACTAAGTTATCTAGATTACTATATAACTAGAAGGAGTAGCCTATAACTAGATAGAACCTCACCTAGAAGATTTCTAGGCCAATAGAACAACCGATGGAAAAGTCTCTACCGCTATAACGGACCGGATAAAGGACTTGTTTAGGAATGTTAAGAGGTTTAAGTTAGGAATAAACTAAGTATTTAAGGATGTAGACATAAAGAAGAAAGTAGTTTATACGCTGTACGCCTTAAGGTAACAAGGATCTATAGCTAAGTATATATCGTAGTTTTAATAATACTCTACGCGTATAGGCTAGAACGACGAAGCTCTAAGAGAGTAGTTCTACTAAGGACTTAAGGACAGCGTAAAGGATAAGCTAGCTAGAGACGATTTCTCTAATACGTTGAATCTATTAACTAATAAAGCTATTAAAATTAATAATTATAATTATAAACAAACCCTAGAAAAGAAAGGTAGCTATAGACATTAAGCCTTAAAGGGTAGCTAGTAAAGGGATTATAGAGATTCTATATAACTTAATACTACTATATAAAAACCTTTCTAGCTAAAGTAATAATATAGTAGAAGGCTAGGGCTCTCCTAGAAGAAACGAAACTAATAATGCGAGTAGAACCTCTGCTTTTTATATAGCCTGACCGGCTACAGAGTAAGTAACTATTGTAAGAAGGCTAATTTATTAAGAAAGTATTAAGCGTTTACTATAACTAGAAAGGAAATAGTATTACTTAAGAGATTCAACCTATCTAACGAAGAGCTAGAAGCTTGTAGGTATAGAACACAAGTAGAGGATAAGGAGAACTCTATCCTAGAATAATACTATAAGGGACGTTCTAAATTAGAACATAACCTGCCTCTATAACGCGAAATAGAGATAGTAGAGTTATTGTTAGTTTTATTACTAGAATTAACAGACGAGTCTAGTTAAGGGAATAACTAGGACGACGACCCTTAAGTAGAAGAAACGTAGGTATTTATAGGATGTTTTAACTATAGTAATAGATAGGTAGACCTTAACAGAAATAAGTTAGACTTTTAGGCCTCTTATATAACTAGAGGACAGGCTTTAGAAGCGCTAGAACGATTTCAAGTTTAGAATAACCTTCTAATAAGTATTATCTTTAGAAATCTTAAAAGCGACCTAGACACTATAGAAGGAAAACTAAATATATAGGTAATCAAGGACATCTTTAAGTCTACCCTTAAGTTATAGAGGGAAAGGGACTAACCTTTTACCTAACTATAAGTAGGAGAATACTAGGCTCTAGAAGTTATATTAGAAGATGTAATTATATAGTAGCGTTACTATCTAAAACCTATATTAGACTAGGAATTAGAGAAATGGTTTACTAGTAATAAACCTGACTATAGCTAGATGATAGAATAGTAAATAGTCTATAGAGTAACAGAGAGCGACTCTTAGTAAGTAATACTCTACCTCTAGAGGAATAACCCTTAGAGAAGGGAAATTAGCTAGAGAGAGCGAGGTTTTATTATAACCTTTATTAAAAACGAGATCTATACTATATTAGAAGACTACTAGTTAATAATAACTATAAAAATTAGAGGACAGGAACTCTAAGTTATAATTAATTTAGAAGCGATAGATAACTTTCTTTCTCTATTAGTACTTAAGAAGCTAAACGTCTCTATTAAGAAGACAGGACTATACTAACTAGGTATAGTTAATAGAATAGATATAGTATATTAAAACGGAGTTATTAATTAGTAAACTATTCTAATATAAATTACTATCGAAGAATACTACTTAGATATATAATTTAATATTATAGTAATTAGTAACTAAGATATAATACTTAGTATACTATAGATTAGAGAATATAATCTAGATATTAACTAGAAAGCCTAAATAATAACTTTTAGCTAATATAACTGCGAAGGATTATAGCCTTAACTATATAGCTAGAACGAGGTTAGCGCTACCTCTTCTAAGGCGCTAGAACACCTTACTAAGGGTCCTCTACAGGTTAGTAAGAAAGCTAATAACATTATATCTATATAGTATAGAGAATTCGTAGAATTGTTTAAGAACCTAGAGGACTTATAAGCTCTACTAGAACATCGTCTATAGGATTATAAGATTAAATTAAAAGAGGGTTATAACCTTAAGAAACAGAAAATGTAGCCTTATAGTTAGATCAAGCTATAACACTTTGAAAGCTATGTTGTCGAAGGTTTAAAGAAAGGTTATATTTAGAGATCTGAATCACCTGTTCTATTAAACATGTTAGTTATTAGTAAGAAGGACGACCTAACAGGTCGAGTTTGTATTAACTACTAAGATGTAAACAACGTAACAATTAAGGACGCTTACCTACTACTAGAAGGATAATATCTACTAGATAGAATTAGCTCTACTAAGATATTTACAAAACTCGACTAACAAAACGCTTATGCCTTGATTAGGATTAAGGTAGGCGATGAGTAGAAAACTGCTTTTAGATTACCCTTAGGACTCTACGAGTATATAGTAATACTATTTAGATTAGCTACTACGCTAGTAACCTGCTAGAGGTAGAACAATAACATTCTAGAAGGTCTTCTAGAGGTAACGGTTATTTGTTACCTAGATAACATTCTAATCTACTTAGATAAAGTAGAGGAACACGAGGGTTATATATATAAGGTTATAAAAAGACTTACTATAGTGAACTCTTGTCTTAAGTTATTAAAATATGAGTTTAAAGTAACTTATACTAAGTTTCTAGGCTAGGTAATATCCCTAGAAAGAATAGAAATTAACCTAGACAAGATAAGAGACGTTATTAACTAGGAATTACTAAAAAACGTTAAAGATATTTAACACTTCTAGGGATTTACTAACTTCTACTATTAGTTTATAGCAGACTACGCTAGAATATTAAAACTAATAACAAACCTTATATATAAGAGAGTACCTTTTATATAGAACGAGATTGTAGAGACAGCTTTTTAGATAATAAAGAAACGCTTTACTAAGGAACTAATCCTATGTAGCTACGATCTAGAGAAACTAAGTACTATAGAAATAGACTTATTAGATATAGTAATAGGTGCTATACACCTATAACTAGACGAAAACGGGAAATTAATACCTGTAGCCTACTACTCTAGAATACTAGACCTAGTATAGTAGAACTATACTATATTTAAGAAGGAACTACTTACTATAGTCTTTGTACTAGAATATTAGAAAATCTACCTCTAAGAAACGAAGTATTAGGTAATAGTTCTTACTAATCACGCTAATCTTTAAACCTTTACTACTACTAAGGAGCTTATAAGTAAGCGTCTTACTAGATAGTTAGAAACTCTATTATACTATAATATAGTTATCTAACACGTTATAGAAATAATAAACCTAAGAGTAGACGCTCTTAGTTATAAACTAGGCTATAAAGAAGCTAGGGAATATACAAGGCTAGTAATATTAAAGGAACTACCTAATAGAGACTTAGCTCTAACAGTTTATTAAATTATAGCTATATAGATAGTAGATCTATAGCTAGATATAATCTAGGACCTATATAAAGAAAAGAACTAGTACTATAATAGGAAATTAGTAGTTCTAAAAGAATATATAAAGTAGTTTATTAGTAAGTACTATTTAGTACCTACTTATAGATATTAAGGAATAAGAAGAACTACTTAGTAGATTAAATAATACTACTTTATAGACTATCTACTAGTAATTATTAAGGATATAATAAAGGAGTATAATATCTATATCTAGAATAAGGCTTTATACTAGCTACTATATAGATAGATAGATACTACTTCTATTCTATAGATACCTTAGAAATTAGTCTCTTAGGATTTTATTATTAAACTACT
>LKTO01000869.1:0-15842 GCA_001399465.1 Hymenoscyphus scutula
TAAACTATTTCTCTAATTCCTAGTCTAATATAGGTTTTAGATAGTAATACTACTATATAATTATATCTTCTAATATAACTTCTAGAGCCTAGTGTTCTTCTACTTATAGTTAGGTAAAAGGTTAATCTCTTTCTCTCTATAACTTAAGGGTAGACTTAAAGATGTTCTCGATAGCTTATATATTTAGTTTTCCTTCTATAGTATCTAGGTTACTTTTAAGATTCCTAAAGATAATACTTATTAGAAGGTTGTCCTAAACTCGAAATCGTTCTAGCGCTTCTAGAGCCTGTTCTCTAGTTATATAAGAGGCCTAAAAGTCTAACTTGTTTCTATTAAGGTCTATCTATTAGTTATTATATTCGAAACATTCTATAAATACCTATGTTTCTTCTACTTAAGGGTCGTTGTTCTAGTTATTTCCTTAACTAGACACGTCTAATAATTTTAATAATAAGTCTAATAATAAATCTACTATCTCTACTTCGTGTTATAGAGGTAGATTATACTCTAATTTAGAACGTCTCTTATAGTATTATTTAAGGATAGAGTTCTTCTTATTCTCTACTTATATTCTATATATATAAGCTTCTAGCTCTTTATCGAATAGGTTAAATCTCTTAAGTAATACTATTTCCTTTCTAGTTATAGTAAATACTTAATACTTTTCTAAAGAATTAGCCTTCTTATAGTAGTAACTTACTCTATAGCTAGATAGGCTATATAAAAAGTATAGATACTACTTACAACGTTAGTTTTATTCTTTCTAGAAGAGCTTCTACTTTCTAGAAGTCTTCTTCTAGGTAGCGTTTACTTATTAGTCGTTCTAGTAGTCTAGTCGATTCTATTTATTATACTTCTTAAATTCTAGATAGTAATTAGTTTTCTTAAATTTCTATAGACGGTTATCTAAGTAGATTACTTCTTCGATTATAGTAGCGATATCTTTATAATCGAGATTTTATTATACTATCTCTTTATATAGTTTACTATTAAGTCCTCTATAGAAGAGTTCTATAAGAGCGAGAGAATCCTACTCTGTTCTATTTCTATAATATTAGAATTTATTTATATAATTAATTACTAATCTAGTTTAGTTTAGGTTAAGTAACTTTCGTATTACTATTTTAATAGCATTAATATTACTAAACATTAGATGTATAGCGACTTTAAAACCGTTCTAAGATCTAAATATTAATTATATATTAGCTATACTTTCTACTAAGGCTTTATATATAAAAAAGTCCTCTATATATAGTTATATCTATTCGAGAGTAGTCTCTTAAAGGTAGAAGATAGTAAAGATAGATAACGCTATACTATTACTATTAAACTTATCTTTATTAAAGTTAAAGTAGATTTCTATTTATATAAGAAATAACTCTAACTCTTATTATTTACTATAGTAGGTATTAGGTAGTTTAACTTATATAGTTTCTAGGGCTTCGACTCTATATAGCTCTAGTATATCTAGTATACTCTTATTATCGTCGTCGTCTAGAGTAGTTGTGTCCTAGAACGCTATAGGCGTGCTCTAGATTAGTATATTAACAGTGCTAGTACTAGAGCTAGAGATAGAAGCGGCCTTTAGAGGTATTACGATTCGAACTTCTAAGCTTAGATGCTTAAAGTGTAACGATTCTTAAACTAACTAATTAAGGTAACTAAGTATCGCTAGAGTTTATTCTTATAAAGAGGTTTAATCGTAGACTAGGTGTTTACTTAGAGGTAAACTCGTCACTTAACTATAAAGCTGTTAAGGTATTAGTAATAATATAATATTAAGTTAAGTATAAAGCTTCTATCTAATAGTAGACGTACTAGTCTTATATAGAACCTTCGTTCTCTACTAGAGTCTCTCGCTTAAGAGGACTACTCTTATTAGAGTCCCTCGCTTAAAGAGAGTTCTAAATATTAAGGACTCTAATAGCCTCTAAGGACTCTATTACGTGAGAACTCTATTATATAATCTATACTAATATAATAAGATCTCGTACTAATAGCTTAATACTATACTAGTACTTTACTAAGGGTTTATATATAAATAGTATTCTAACCTATTAGGACGCCGCCTAGTCTTTACTTATTATATGTTAGCACGTGGTTCGTGACATAGAGGTGTAGAAGCCTTAGATTCTAGCTAAATTAGATGTAGGGTATAGAGGTATAGAGCCTTAGATTCTAGCTTTACTAAGGTTTAAAGATGTTTACAGATTAAGAGGTAAATCCGCTAAATGTCGTAAGAGTGTAAATGAGAGTGTAAATGAGGGTTTGAATAAGAGTGTAGCTAGAGATATAGCTAAAGATGTAGATGAGAGTACTAATAGCGATTAAGTTGTAAGCGTTTAGTCTTTATAATTCTAGCACTTATAAGATACTTGTTATAGTAGTAAAGTTAATAGCTAGCGATCCGAGAAGGTAGCTCTTTACTCTTTAAGTTTTAATACTACTATACTATACTATAACATACTATAATCTAAGAAGAGGTAGAGATATATAATAAGTATATCTAATCTATACGAGGTTACTAATCAGTATTAGTATAACCTAGTAGTTGTAACGACAGCGAATATAGGATTCAGGTTACCTTCTCTTTAGAGGTAACTAAATTAGTATATTTATTTATATATAAAGAGTAAAGGTAAAGAGAGATAGTACTCTATAAGCTTAAGTATATAAGTAGTAAGCTACTTATATAACCTAAAGTATATAGATCTACTAGGCTCTTATATAAGGTACTATTTACTAGAATTATATACTAATATTAAGCTACTAAAATCTAAGAACTTAATAATAGAAGTTAAATATAACTTAATTCTAGTTATTATAGAAATACTTACTAAATATATAATACTAATACTATATATAGAATTAAGTATAGTAGAATATCTAGTATTTATATACTTAAGAGATATAATCTTAAGATATAGAATATTAAAGAAAATACTCTTAGATAGAGATAAGCTCTTTACCTTATAGTTCTAGACCGCTCTTATAGAGCGATTAGAAGTAAAAAGAAAGCTTTCGATAGCCTTCTACCTCTAGACTAATAGATAGAATAAACGTATAAATTAAGTAGTTAAAATATACCTTTATCATTATATAAACTACTAGTAGAATAACTAGGTAGAACTATTACCTTTAGCTTAGTTTATATATAATAGTATAACTATAGAAATAATACTTATATTACTATTCTATACTAACTTTAGATATAAATTACTAGTATATAATAGACTAATAAAAATAATAGTTAATAATTAATTAGCTCGAGTATTAGTCTTAAGAATTAAAGGTCTATATAAGAAACTTATAGAGAACCTATAGTTTATAGTAGAGTATAATATATACTACTATAATAAATAATATAGTTAGAAGCTAATACTAAAAGAGAGAAATAAAGTCTACTTATAGTAAAAGAATATTAATATAAAGAGACTAAGTAAGAAACTAGACTATATATATATTAGACTATTTAAAATTAAATAAGTAAAAGAACCTTTAAATTATAAATTAGCTCTACTAAAAATAATAAATATCTTTCTAGTATTCTATATCTCTCTACTTAAACTAGTACTACTAGAAGTACTACTAGCTCTACTTATAGAGATCTAGCTAGTTAATATAAATACTAAGTATAAGGTTAAGAGGATTCTTAACTATAAACTTATTAGAGATAAGATTAAGTATTTAATTAAATAGTTAGATTATCTATATTTAGAGAATACTTAGAAACTAAAAGAGAATATTAGCTAGTACTCGGCGGAAATTAAGAAGTTCTATTCTTAAAACCTAATTCTACCTATAGCGTGTAGTTAGTAAGATAGGTATTAAAAAAAGCAGGATTAGAAACGAATTCTAGAGAAGTGTTAACAAGGGAAGTGTCGGCATAAGAGGGTGTACGACTGCCTAGAGGAATACCTGTAGCTGTAATCGTCTCGACAATTAGAGAAGGAGCCTCGAAGGCGGGAAACAAGTCGAACAGAGTAGAAACGAGAGAGTTGGTAGAAGGAGTCGAGAGTAGACGTTTCTTTATATATATAGAACTAAAGAAAAAACGACAGATAGGTTTATAAGTTCTAGCTAGAACTTATAGATAAATAATATAATAACTAGAAGTATTTTAAGGCTTCTTAATATAAACGTACTTAGAATAATAGAATCATTTATCTAAATATAGAAAACATTAGTAGAAATAATAGAAATAGTAAGAATAGGTATTTATAGAATAATTAGCTTTCTTAATATAAAGAGCTAAAGTAAGACGCTACTTCTATTTATTATAAGAGTCTAATATAGTTAAAGAGAAGTTAGTTAGAAACTAATACTATCGTTTTATTAAAAGAGTAGTATAGAGACACGCTAGACTAAGAAGAGAATAGTATTATTAACTATATATTAATATATAATAAGTAAAGACTAGATAGTATTCTAATAGATTAAAGTACTATTTATATATAAAACTCTTAAAAGATACTAGTATAGTAATAAGCTAGTAGTATAGAATCTTATTATATTAGTACTAATCACGTAATAGAGTCCTTATATAATAGAGTTCTTAGAGGCTATTAGAGTTCTTAATATTTAGAACTCTCTTTAAGTAAGAAACTCTAATAGAGGTGTTTCTCTTAAGCGAGAGACTCTAATAGAGAACGAAGGTTCTATATAAGACTAGTATATCTACTACTAAATAGAAGCTTTATACTTAACTTAATATTATATTATTATTACTACCTTAATAGCTTTATAGTTAAGTAATAAGTTTACCTTCGAGTAAAACATCTAGTTCGCGATTAAACCTCTTTATAAGTAATAAACTCTAGTAATACTTAGTTACCTTAGTTAGTTAGTTTAAGAATCGTTATAAAGAGCTCGATGTTATAATTAATTCCTTCTTAATATACTAGTAACTTATTCGCTTCTCTTCTATCGAATACTAGATAGAATTCTAGACTAATCTAGCTAGGTAGCTTTATCTATAGGTCTATATACTTCTTCTCCGCTAACGCTTTTATAATGTCTATAAAGCTTACTATAAAGACCTATAGCTTCTATTTTCGATCTATAAGAAAGTGAAAAGTAGACACGCTTACTAGTCTATAACTATAAGAGTCTCTTTCTAGTTCGCTATAGACTTCTAATCTAGAGTTCTAGAAGTATAAGTATCCTTTAGCTATATTAAGTAATACCTATTCTCTTTATAACTATAACTTTCCTAAAATCATTTTATAGCTCTTAATTCTAGAGACTATATAGATATAAACTTACTTCTACTAGTACTCTCTAATATCTATACTAAAGAAAACAATCTATAATACTATATTCTCTAAGACTCTCTCTACTAACTATAGATATTAAGGTTTAATTTATATATAAGAGAGTTAATAGTAATAAATAAAGTAGTCTAAAATAATTCTATAAACTAAATACTCTAAATCTACTAAGGCTTATAAAGTAGCTACTCTATTTACTAAAGCTAATATAAGAAGAGGTTTTTCATTTATATATTTCTATTTAAACTACCTCTAAGTATCTATTACTAATAACTCTTTTCTACGCTTCTACTAGCGCTTTTTAATAGAAGCTTCTAGTTTTCTAAGTCTAAGAAGAGCTTATCTTTATCTTCTAATTCTAGCGCTACTCCCTTAACTTCTACTCTCTATTTACAAGCTATATTTACTATTATAGGTTGTTATAGTAGTCTATATAAGTATTTCTAAGCTAGATAACCTATAGCCTCGTAGTATATATAATAGCTAATATAGAAGTAATTACTTTATTCTTCCTTAGACACTTATTTAGTATACTTAGTATCTATTATTAAGACTTTTATAGATATTAGTTTCTAATCTATACTATCTATAGATACTTTATAGATAAGTCTATTATCTGATTTTTACTAAAGAGTGTCTATAGGTTATCTCTAAAAGGTCTATAGTATTTCGAGATTTCCTTAGTTCTTAGACTAGTATATTTAGACTTTATATACTCTTAAGTAGTCGTTCGTTTTCTTAATAATAGATTAGTAGAATTTAAAGTCTAGTTAAGAAGGAATTATAATTATTACCTTAACTAGCTTATCGCTTAGTATTTAGTTAAGAGATAGTTTCTTTATATCGTCGAACTATAATCCTTCTTCTAATTCTATAAGTAAGGCTTACTATTCTATAAAGATCTCTAAGAATAGTTTTAAGCTCTAGTAGAAGGATTCTAGCTTTCGTTATACTCTTTACTTAGCTTATAGATCTCTAAATATAAACTCTATATAGTCTAGAAAGTTGTTACTATTAGCTAGTTCTAGCTTACCTTGTTTTAATATCTATACTTCTATTCTATAGAGCGCCTTACTCTATAACGATCTATTAAGTATCTAAAACTTAATATATTCTATATATCTATAATAGTCGACTTTAATTTTAGTTTATATCTATTATAACTAAGCTTCTAGCTTATTTAATTCTCTATAGAATTCTAGTAGTAGAGGAAGTAATTTTCTAGGTTTATTATTATTATAGACTAACTATAAGTAAGCTTTCTTATTTATAAACTATACTCTTTTATTCTCTTAAGTAGTTAATAACTAACTTTACTACTCTTAAATATACTATAAGAACTAGATAGGTAGCTTATTTAGTATATCGCCTTTCTATAGTTCTTCTATTATCTATAAGTTCTATAAATACTATTAAATAGTCTATAAATTCTAGTATTATAATAAAGGCTTATAAGTTCTAGTATTACTATAAATAGCTCTTAAGTTCTAGTATTACTATAAATATTTCTTAAGTTCTAGTATTATTATAAATAGCTCTTATATTCTAGTATTACTATAAAGGCTCTTAAGTTCTAGTATTATCTATAAAGGTCTATTATTCTAGTATTTTAAGAATTAAATCTAATATTAGAACTTATAGTAAATACTAATAAATTAAACTATAGAGGTATCTATATATAAGAAGATTCGATTATTCTTTCTAGAGTAGAGTTTCTACTACCTTATATACTTAGTCTACTTATTCTAGAGGATTCTACTATATATTCTCTCTAAGGTTCTATTAAGTTAATATATTATAATTAATATAAGGTTATATACTTACGTCGCTAGAGTACTCTAAGACTTACTCTATAGATATAACTCTTAATATAGAGCTTCTTAATATATCTTCTCTCTCGCGATTTAAGAATATAATTCGCTATATCTTTAATACTAGTAAGCTAGAGTATAAACTCTCTTATATCTAAATTAAGTAGATATTAAATTATAATATTATTCTCTAACTTAGTTAATTTAAGTAATTTAGACTAGTAATTACTATAAGAAGATATAATATTTATTTAATTATAGAGTATACTTTTAGTAATATTATAAAGTTTTATAGTATATCTATAACTTAATCTTTTTATAGATTAAATACCTTCTATTACTATATTAATTTATACTTCTTAATCTTAAATTTATATTATTATTATAGAGAAAATATATATTAGAGTAATAAGATAGAAAAATAGAGAAAAGTATATAATATACTAATATATATAGTATACTAATAAACTATATTATATAATAACTATAGAAGAAGTAATTATATTAATTATAAAGCTAGTTTTATCGAATATCTAAAGGTTATAGTTAAGAATACTATATTTTACTCTTATATTCTTTACTAGTTAAAACTATATACTAAAAAGCTTTAACTCCTTATATAATATAGTATACTAGAACTCTAGACACTTTTCCTTACTCTACTATCTTATAATCTTAATATATAATTTCTTAATAATTAGCTATAGAAATCTAATCCTAAGAATTATAAATTATCTTAGCTATTAAAGCTATTCGAATATTAAAAAAACTTAGTAGTTATACTACTACTACTAAGATATATAAAGTATCTAAATCTATACTTTCTAATAGAATAAATAGCTATATAACTCTTAGTAAACGTCGACTAGTAAGTTATAAGTTAACTAAACTAGAGAAGAAAGTAATTATTTAATATATATTTAATCTAGATATAAGAAGATTTAGACCTCGTTTAGCTAGTATAGAAGATATAGTAAATTATATACTAGAGTTATATAGAGAATACTATATCGAAAAGAACTAGGCCTAACGCTTTATATAATAATATCTAGAGTTAAAGACGTGTTTTAATCGCGTTTATAACTTTTAAAGAGCCTTATATAAAGATCTTAAGCTTATTAAAGTATAGTTCTAGCTAGTAGAGAATATATAAGCGAAATATAGTATTTAAGACTACGACTTTTAGAACTTTAATAAGACTAGTTTTATAATATATATAATTAGCTCTACTATAGTTAATATATACGCGAATTAATATAGTAGAGATAAAGCTATTTAACTTAGTAATCGATAATAGATTATAGTAATTATATATATTAATAGAAAGAGTTTAAGTATACTACTATTTTTAGTAGTTAAAGTAAAAAACTATCTTACTAGTTAGTATACTAAAAGCGGTCTACTATATAATTAGATTATAAAGCCGACTAGTAATAGATAGACTAATAGTAAGATAGATCTTATATAGCTAGAAGACTTTAATAAATATATATATAGTTATATATATAAGCTATATCGAATTTTAGTACTAGATAGATATAAGAGTTATAGATTAGCTATATTTTAAGAGTATTATAAAGCTAATAATATAATTCTTTTCTATCTCTCTTCTTATTTATTTTATTTAATCTAGCTACTTAATATTAGATATTTTAGTAATATAGTTTATTAGTACGCTATATATATTAGTATATTATATACTTTTTCTTATTTTTCTATCTTATTACTTTAATATATATTTTCTCTATAATAATAATATAAATTTAAGATTAAGAACTACGAATTAATATTATAATAGAAGCTATTTAATCTATAAAACAATTAAGTTATAGATATACTATAAAACTTTATAATATTACTAAAAGTATACTCTATAATTAAATAAATATTATATCTTCTTATAGTAACTATTAACCTAAATTTCTTAAATTAACTAAGTTAGAGAAGGATATTATTATTTAATATTAGTACGACCTAGTAGTTGTAACGACGGCGAATACGAGATTCAGGTCACCTTCTCTTTAGAGGTAACTAAATCGGTGTATTTATTTATATATAAAGAGTAAAGGTAAAGAGAGGTAGTACTCTACGAGCTTAAGTATATAAGTAGTAAGCTACTTACATGACCTAAAGTATATAGATCTACTAGGCTCTTGTATAAGGTGCTATTCACTAGAATTATATACCGATACTAGGCCTACTTTAAAGTAGCTAAAAAGTAGTAAAGACTATAAGAAGTAAAAGAGAAGAAACACTCTTTCCATCTGATCAATCACGTCCCTCTGTTTATATAACCCTTCCTCACTTAAGTGTACGTTCAACCTATTTAGTAACCTTGATATTAAGCTTATTTGTATCAATTAAGTTACGTAGAGTAGAGCAAGCCTTGGATTTTGTTATAGCGTCTGCTAGGTTACTGTTGCCGTCAATCTACTTGATCTCGCTAATCTCGCGTTGCTTATACGCTTGCCGTAGACACATTACGTCTATCATAAGACGCTTCTCCTTAGTAGTCCTAAGTTTGACTAGACACTCGTAAAGTGATTTTGAGTCAGTGTAAACTGTGAGGGGTATATTGAGACTAAGAATAGCTTCTAAAGTTGCCTTGATAGACGTAGCCATGTCAAATCCAGCGCTTATTACGTACAATTCTGAAGCTAAGACACTTCGTGTAACTCTCTTGCACTTGACAGAGGACCAGTGTAAAATGTTAGCGTTCTCTGCTTTGTCTGCTAGCACAAGAACATAGCTAATCTAAGAGGTGAAATCCTCGTTGTTAGTAAAGGAGGAGTTAGTGAATATGACTAACTTAAGAGTGCTCTTGTCTAGCTTGACAAATTGAAGGCCTCTAGTAGAGTTGTCGATTTGCCATTGAATTCGCTTGTTGAGGAGTGTAATGTCCTGGCTTTGAGGTTCAGCCTTCTGGGCAGCAAAGGAGAGGTCAAAAGCGGCCTCTGGCTGTGAGACCGTGGCCAGGTAGGCTCCACGAGCTTGTTATACTATATATTGGTCCTTGATTGAGGCATTCTGGCGAACGTTGCCCCGGGAGCTTACTAGGTCTGCTAGTGAGGTGCTTACTGGCTTCAAGTACTTAGTATAGCCTTCCTGGGTCAAGAGTATTAAACCGTTTGGTTGAAGTGTGATTTTGCTGCCATTGAATTTGAGTAGGTGGTCGTTTGTGAGCTGTTCCCTGGGTTTTGAAGTAAATTCAGCCTTCTGCAATTGCTCCTCTTTAGCTATAGCAAACCCTGGGTTTACTAGTATTAGAGTATCGTCAGTCTAGAGACCAACGACTCTAAATTACTCTTGCTTGCTGACAGAGAGTAGGCAGGGATCGTATGTAGATTGTAACATGTATAGCTTATCAAGGTGGTACTTATAGTAGGTGCTAAACCAGTGGTTCCCAGCTTCAGGTACGCCGTAGAGTGGTTTTATAACTTTAAGGTAAATTCCACTCCACTAGAGGACTCCTAGTAGTAGGCGTACATAGAACTCGTAGTTAAGCTTTATAGTTGACTAGGTATATGCCTAGGTAATATCTCTAAGGTAGACATTTAACTCAGGATACATAGTAGTAATAGTAAGTATAATTCGCTAGCTAACTCTTTAAATTGTAGGTGATTAAGTTAGAACTTGAGACTTGTTTTCATTGTTGTATGCTTAGATAACAAGCCTTGATTTCTTATATGCCTTTTCTCTGCCCTCGTTCTTAATACTGTCTATAAATCTTGAGTTGAATATTCTAGCGCCTTCTAGAAGGTCGCATAGCCGGATGTATTCAAAAACATCGCGTTCAATTAGCCCATTAACCTCCTGCGTCTGGGAATGCTTAAATTAACTAGAGGTAGAGGTAGTAGCATCTTTAGCGAGATAGACGTCAATATTTAAGGTACTTGGTTGTTTCCGTGGTCTCCCTGGGCCACGCTTCGGAGGCTGGTTGTGGGATTGTTCCTGTGGTTGCTCTAGAGGCTGTCTTTGAGTCTTTGATAGTCTACCTGGGCCATGCCTTGGTTGAATGACTTCAGGTGGCGTGGCTGGCTAGAATGCTTCTTGGTCGTCAGGTTCCTGGGTGCCCGGTGGTTCCTGTAGGTCTAGGTCCGTAAGGTAGGGTTTTACTACTGTAGAGCGGAATTTTGTAGGTCCGCTAGGCAGCTTGACAATATACTCCTCATTCGTCATTCCTACAAGCGTAAAGGGGCTAGTCCACCTCCCAGGTTCACGCCATACAAGGACGTCTGAGTTAAGGGGTAGGTCCTTAAGTAGGCTATTTGTAGAGCCATTCCGCTGATTGAGAGCATCGTTGATTTGTCGTTTTGCCTAGAGTTTACGTAGCTCCTCCATAGCCTTCTTGAGTGTGCTTGTGCGCTGGCTAATAGAGGGCGAGGGGGCGTCAAACTCAGCTATACGTGGGTAGGCGCCAAACACAAGTAGAGTAGAGACAAGGCTGTCAGGTCCTACTGTATCGTTGATTGCTTTAAAAGCCATTTAAAGGGCTACATCTTTAGTAAGGTCAGGTAGCTCCTCAGTTATAATTAAGTATACTCTTCTAAGTGGGCCATAGTAGCGTTCTACCGTTCTAATTGAGTTGTAGGCTTCTACAGGCACGACCTTAGTTTGAATTCCTATTAAACCTACAAATTACTTAAATTCCTTACTTATAAAGTTCTTACTAGCGTTATAAGTTATTAGATCTAGAGGTCTAAGGTAGGTGTTGATCTAGCACTCCTATAGCTTTTCCTATGTGTGCTTAGCTGAGATTTGACGTAGCTACTTGCTAGCTTAGAAGCGAGTATATTCGTCTATAACATGTAATAGAGGCTGGCCCTTAATATATATAATGTTAACGTAGATATTATAGTTAAACTTAACATTATCGTAGAGAGTAAAGTAGAAGCGGCCAGGGGATTTTCTATGCTTTTAATAGTAGTAGTAGTACTTGTTTAGGTACTTGAGTATGCCTGGGTCAACATCGTGGCCAGCGCGCTCTAGTAGAAGCTAGAGGCGGCTAACAGATAGGTGTCTAAAGCGCCTGTAAAGTCAACGAATCTTAGTCTCTATTAGTTAGCTTAGAGACTCCTGTAGAAAGGAGTATAAAGACTCTTTCTAAACTAGGAAGAGGTGTCTAAAGCGCTGTACTACTAATACTTCGTATTGTAGAGTAATAAGCGTGTTTTCAAGGTTATTGAAGTAGACTTCTAGCTTGTCTATATTCGCTAAGTAAAGCAGGAAAGAGGTGTCTGTCTGAAGTATATAGAATTCAATCAGGCTAATAGGTGAATTAACGTATATAGAGCCTAGGGATACTGCTACGCTAATGCTAAATTTAATAGTCACTTTGCCTTTTAAAGCTGTGGTAATAGAGGCGCTCTAAATTGAATTATAGGCCATGTACTAGTCGTAGCCTACAGTTGACTTTGAGGCTGCGCCTGTATCGATTATAATGCTAAACCAGTAGCTTGAGTTGTAGCGTTTAGCTCCTGTAGCTATTAGAGTCTCGATTTCCTCGTCTTTGGCGGGTGACGCAGGTAGCGAGCTTGTAAAAGCATGAAAACAGGCTGCCTCAGAGAGCTTGGAAGTGATGCTTGTAGCGCTCGAAGTACTGATTTAGCTAAGCGAAGTTATAAAGCTTTCGCTCTCGCTCTCTTCGAGCTCAGGGGTATTTAAGGGCTCTTCTTCATTATCTTCAAGAATAACAGCTTGAAATGCTTCATCATGGGAGTTGAACTGTCCTTCTTTATACTCAAGAACGTACTGTCTAAATGACCTTTTAAAGGCGGGTTCGTTGAATTCCCCTCTAAGCTTGTTTTAGTATCTTGACTTAAAGCGATCTCTTACCTAGTTACGCTTATGCTCAGGGTGGTTTGTTGACTAGCAGCCTTGCTTCTTATAGATAAAGCATTACTTCTTGTTCTTGCGGTAGTTACTTCTACGATAGCCGCGGCCCTGGCTTATACGTGAATTACTACGTAAGGATTGGAACCTACAGTCTGTCATATAGGTTGTTGCTAGGTTGGTAGTAGTAGTACTATAGGCATGCTCGTAGGTAGTAATTAACGTCTTAAGAGCACTAACAGTAGCTAACAGTTAAGAAGAGAGCAGAGGAGAAGAGCATGCTATCTAGCACTCAGGAGTATCCTAGCAAGCGAGTACAAGCTTATTTAAGAGGAAGAAGTTAGTCTAGAGGTCCTAGGTAAGTCTATAGTAGAGTACTTAGAGCCTAGCTACTAGGAGTTAAAAGGACTAAGTAGTCGTCTTATCTAGGTTCTAAGATTTAATAAGGTTAAGACTTAGGTTATTCTATTCTATAAGCGCGGCTCGCTTATAGCTTACGTCTTTAAAGTAGTCCTAAATAGTGTAGTAGAGGTCTTAAAAAGGTAGGTTAGTAGTAGTAAGGGTTATATAGTAAAAGTCTAAAGCTAGCCCCTTAAGTATAATAGGTAGAGCTTTTATATAGGCTGCCTTAGATATGTTACATCTAATATAGATATTAAAGAGTATTATAACTTTAAGTCTAAAGTTGTCGCTAGTACCTCTATACTTTATATCGTCTATATAGATCTTCGCTAAGTTTGTTAATTCTTGTCTATACTCTAGTTTTACTTACAATTAGATAAGAGTTAGCTACTATAGTTATATAGGAGATACGAGAGGTACTAGAGGTATAGGTAGTATAGAAGGTGTAGAGGGTAAAGTACTACTAGTAGCTGTCTAGGTAGCTTATACTTATACTTACTAGAGCTAGAAGGAGTTTATGCCTGTCTAGAGTTACTAGAACTAGTATATAGTAGAGAAGTTTATACGCTGACTTAGCTGTGCTATGTCTGCTAGAGGCCTATACGTAAGAATTCCTTATAGTTGTTATACTATAGTAGTTCTAAGAAGAGTAGGGTCTATAGAGTTCGAGTTTAGAGTACTTTACAGGGTGGCTTGAGGTGTCTAAGGAGTACCTTAAGTAGTGCTTTAAGGATTGCCTTAAGTACCTTAAGGTTAAGTAAGCTATTAAGTAGACAATTAAGTAGGTAGTTAAGTAGGCGATTAAGTAGGTAATTAAGTAGGAAGTTAAGTAGACAGTTAAGTAGAAGGAGTGCTTTAAGGTTAAAGAGGATCTCTATATTAAAAGAAGGGATTATACACCGTCTTATATCGTCGGTTAAATCCTACTAAGTTAGTATTCTTACCTTTTATAATACTAAGTATCTTCTTATCTATCTATTCAACCGGGTTAATCTCCTTTAGAGTATTAATAAGTACTATAGTATAACGATTCTTAAACTAACTAGCTAAGGTACTAAGTATCGCTAGGGGTTTGTTCTTATAAAGAGGTATAATCAAGGTCTAGGTGTTTACTCGAAGGTAAACTCGTTACTTAACTATAAAGCTGTTAAGGTAGTAATAACAATATAATATAAGGTTGAGTATAAAGCTTCTATCTAATAGTAGACGTGCTAGTCTTATATAGAACCTTCCTGCTCGTGGATCTAAACTAGATCCTAGGACCCCTTTAGATCTCTAGAGGATCCTTAGGGATCTATTACGTGATTACAACTACGTGAAATCCTTAGATTACTTAGCTAACCTAAGCGACCTGTCTAATGCTATAAGAGTATATAATAGTACTTAACCTGTTAGAGCGCTGCCTAGTCTTTATTAGTCACATATATATGTGATTTATAATACTATCCCCTTCTTAGCCTAGCGTGTCTCTACGCTTAAGTACAACCTAGGAAATGTCGTTAGAAGGCTAGCGGCTCTCTCCTGTTATAATGTTTTTAATAATACTATAAGTAGATACTTATAAAAAGAAGAAAGAAAGGTTTTAACTTACTAATAACATCGAAAACACCTAACACGAAGTCATAGCCTGTTCCTGATGCTCCTCGCGAGGCCGGCAGTGTCTTATAGACGAATCCTAATCTAGCTGTTACGCTGAATATGTTTATATAAAGTTGAAATATAATAGAGGTAGTGATTCCTAGGATAAGAGCGTCTCTACTAAAAAAGAGTAGGAATCTCTAGATGCTTAGGAGGAGCGTCTACGAGATGAAGAGGAGGCTGCTATAGCTAAGATCCTTCGGCTATGAAAGTAGTAGAAGTTTATCTAGAAGCGTTGTAAGGAAATAGCCTGTCGAGGACTTAAGTTTATTAACGAACTTGATGCTATAGAGGAATTAGAAAAGAGTTAATAGAAAGAATAGGAAGACCGAGAGAAGTAAGAGGCAGAAACTGTCTAGCTAGCTGCCTTCTATACCCCTACTACGTCTGACCCGATTCCTAACCTAGGTCTCGACCCTAGCTTTTTTAAGGCTTTTCCTACTAACTACGCGCTATAGATAGACTTAGGTTTTAGGAATAGAACTCCTTAAGTTCCGTCGAGTACTAGCTAATATTCTCTTTTAGTTCCTAAGTGTTCTCTAAATATAGGTAGTCTAACTATTTAATTAAATACTTAATCTTACCTCTAATAAGTCTATAGTTAAGAATCTTCTTAACCTTATACTTAGTATTTAGGTTAACTAGCTAGATCTCTATAAATAGAGCTAGTAGTACTCCTAGTAGTACTAGTTTAAGAAGTAAGATATAGAATACTAGAAAGATGTTTATTATTTTTAGTAGAGCTAGTTTATAATTTAAAGGTTCTTTTACTTACTTGATTTTAAATAGTCTAATATATATATAGTCTAGTTTTCTACTTAGTCTCTTTATATTAATATTTTTTCGCTATAAATAGACTTTATCTCTCTCTTTTAGTATTAGCTTCTAA
>LKTO01000870.1:0-15839 GCA_001399465.1 Hymenoscyphus scutula
TTAGAAGGAGATAGATAGAGTGATTATAAATCTTAGAAAGACTCTTAAGAAGGTAATCAAGTATAAGGGGGATAATGATTTCTAGGGATAGAGCTTTAATTTCTACTACTTTTTATACGAAAACACTCATTTTTGTATTATATATAAGTGATAGTATTGAAAAGGGAGGGGTGTGTTATAAGCGAAAAATGAGCTGAAAATTAGCTGAGGGCGTTTACTAGATACTTGCCCAAGTACTGCTGAAGAAATCAAACTACGAGCTTGAATCTGTCAACTCAACTTTGCCCTTATCTCCTCAGGAGTAAAATTACCAGGAATATTTGTATAGTCTCTCAACATTTGAGCCGTTTCCGGTCTCATAAAACGAACCACTGTTCATTGAACATTTCAGGACGAAAGTTGACTTTACTGCAGATTCCCAACAAAAACCACCAATACCGCACAATAATCAGCAGTGGCTGCAAACACCTCCTGCCTTTTCGCATTCGTACAAAATGAAATAAGCATAGCAAGAGCCAAAGGAAACAGAAGTGTGATGCCAGCCATCTTGAGAGCGGAAAGTTGACCGGCAAGAAACACAAAGACTAGCAAAAGCAAAAACATTGAGGAGGCCACGGTAATATCTATTTTTACTATAGCATTAAAGGCTTTGTAAGACTAGTACTATCATGTGTTAGCGAGTTTCAGTACATATATTGCCAGAGTCGAAATTTACAGTTGGAGCTTTAGAAAAATACGGAATTGCATAATGGACCTCAAGCAATTATCTAACCCGCTATATTTAATACCTTGAAACACTACAAAACTGTAGCCTTAGAAGAGAAATTTGTTGTCCTTTGGCTCCAGTCTATTAAGTGCCATGTACTCTAAAAAGTTGTGATGCTCTTTTTGGCCAGGTTTACGGATTTTTCTTTCTCAGAGTAATAGATTATCTATGTGATGTACATCACTAACGAATTTTCTGGTTGCCCGGTCAGGAGAATTGCGGAAACTCACCATAGGCCTCCATTGCTTGATCTATCTGATTCATCAGGCTTGTGAGTTCCGCAATCTTACAGCCGCCATCAAGATACATTATTGAATGATACACCCTGCTTTCATTTTCGGGCAATTTACAGTCTGTTTTATCGAGATTTTCGAGCTTTTCTCGTAGGGCTGTGAGCTGAACTTCTTTGTATAAGAGGCTTCTCGCATGGAGATCACCAAAATGACGATGTAGGGCGGTCTCTAACACGTCACTATTGAGATAGACCACTGTTCTGGCATATCCTGGTGGATGGTCCTCAACTATCTATTTCTCTTGGTGATTAGGACGTGTTCTTGATGTTGATGAGATACCCTTTTGTGAACCCCCCAGATTTTCATACCACCTGTGCTGATCATCAACAAATCGCCGGCTAGGCTTCGTTTTCATGGCGAAAAATTGTCTTGATTTGACTCGTCGCATTTCTGATATACTAAGTATGCAGGTAACTTCACTTAATTACAAACTAACTCACTCGATGCGAATTTCATCGCAGTGTTCCGGAGCACAAGCTTTGGTGGGCGTCTCGGGTTTGACCAAGTCGTCCCCCCCAACCCTTGAAGTGGTATAGATGTCATATGAGCGGATACTTTGGAAAAGCACTCAAATGTCGTTTGATCGGTTTTGATACCCCCTGCAATAATGCTGTCAAGCTTATTTTGGTATGTATTGAGGTTTGGACTCTGGTGGATTTCTATAAGGTTACGAGAGAGAAAAAAGTGATCAAGTCATCCTACGTCGGGGGTAATAGTGCTGCATAAGGCGAACTGTTAGACAGACAAGGCAAATTATTGGCATACAATTAGGGTTTCAATAAGGAGTGATAGAGTTAGAATCTTATCGCATCGTTTAAATAGACACCACAAAGAGGAATCCAACAGATAACAAATATCATACATAAATACACGTATAAGGCGACGAGGACTCAGAATTGCATTTCATTCTACCTGCTTAGCTCTAAATCATAACTCAATGATCACGTGAACGAGTACTCAAGACAAAGCACTCGTAAAATTTGTTATTAAAATTCCTTGTGATACTTAAAAACCGACTAGAATTAAGAGGGATGATTGAACTTCAGGTCGACATATTCCCCAAATAAACACGTACCAGGACGACATCTGGCCATAAAGAAATTCATACAGATCTGAGTCCCACTATCGCCGACTTGGAGGATGCCTCTCGCGCCTATCCGTATCATAGTGTCCCGAGTCCCGCTCACGTCTTCTCGTCGTCTGATGACTTGTATTCGCCAGAGGAGCCGTCCGAGGTGGAGCGTATTCTTGTGGAGCTTGGTAACCACCGGCATCATAACCACTGTTCTGATTATCATCGTGTCCACTTGTGTTGGGGGCACGATTGTAGTACGGATCCCCACCTTGTGGGGGTTGGTACTGGGATGGGGAGGAACTTGAGTTCGACTGTGAAGAGTAGTATGCTGAGGAATTCGCTGTTGCAGAAGCAGCTCCATAGGGGGGCTGATATTCTCCTCGTCCTCCATATTCTGTTGGGGAAGTTGGATTTGCAATATTTCCTGCTCCAGGCGGAGGCTGTGGAGGAGCATAGGGGTATTCTTGTGCTGGTTGTTGTCTGTTGTAGGTATAACCCCCCGAGCTGAGATTCGATCCATAGCCGGGATTATTGCCCACTGAAGGTGGATAACCAGATGAAGCACTAGATTCATAAGGGGCAGGATTGCCATAATTCATCGAGGAATTTTGATAAGCCGACGTTGAACTGGGATATCCTGGTGCATGTGAAGGATTTCCGGAAGGTGGGTTTTCTGATACGTTGGTTGGACCATAATACTGCCTCGACTGATGGGTTGTCGAATCTCCGTATGGAGCTCTTCCCCTCACAGCCATTCTTTCTGTATTCCATCTCTCAGTGTCTGCCTTCAGATCCGCTATCATCGCAGTAGTCAAATTCCGGTATGCGTTGATAAAGTAACCTGGTTTTGAAACACCCGTGGATGGGTCGGTATAATTTCCGGTTCTCACATGCGCATCGTTCCCCAAGTAGCGGCAAATGTCTGCAGCAATAACCTCCCTATCAATGCCATCTTTCGGGAGGAAGTATTCATGCACTCGGGCTGGAGCAGGAGCGTGCGATCGATGTGTATCTCGGTCTCGGTTTCGATAGTCTACCGTCGGACTTCGGGTTGAGGAAGGGTAAGACGTTTGGCGGGGGATGAAGGGCTCGCTCTGCGGTGGGGGCGGAGTATTGGAAGCGGCTCCTTCGGGAGTTTCCACTCTTGGTGGGATTGACTTTCTGAGTCAGTCTCAAGCTTATATCTACCAGATATGACTTTGCTTACAGCAATGAAGGGTCTGTTGTTCGAAAAATCCATCGTCAATGTGCGCCAGCGCAGCAAACCAACAACCTCCAACAAATGTTGAGACCGGGGAGAAAATCAAAGTGGTGTTGTTGGGGTCTGAACAATTCTGCCAGTGTCGTTTATGTTGACAGCAAGCCAACAAAGATGGAACAACTCTGTTTGCGACATCAGACGATGATATATTCGTGAGGTTGGGTATCGATGGATGAGGCTGAGCTAAGGGGGAAACGACTAGAGGTGCCAGAACCTCAACTACTCAAGAAGCAGCCTGAATGGAAATAAACCCATAGCTGCCTAATGAATCCGGTGTGTATAACTTGCAGGCGCCACGTTTGTTATCGGGAGGAGAGGAGCAAATCATATATATAATGTGCATGATAATTTGACCAATGAAAGGGTGACTTGATGGGAACCCCGCAGCAAGATTTCAAACGCCTCATCTTAGAAAACTTTTGAGATTTCCCCCATCTCCCTCGCTCGAGGTCGAAAGATGTATTTTCATGTACAAGAAATGATGGCGGTCTCGCAAAGAAATTGTTCCAGATAGAAAGAAAAGCAAAATGACAGCATCCAAAATAGGCTGGTTACTGAAGCAAGGTCAACATCACGGGGTTTCCCTCACACTCGCATCAAAGGATCGAGAATTCCGATTTGCTGTCGCCCAACGTCACGGGACTATGCGGTTGATTCTTTATTTTTTAATTTCAATACAATAGTTAGTAGACGAGGAAGCGTGCTCAAAGACTTACAGGAAAACCAGAATCAACCAATTTCACATATAAATTGAAACCCAGACTGATTCCAGAAGGGCTTTCCAGAATCGACGTGTTACAACGTCCAACTCCCCCCAACGGGCAGATTCCCCCACACAAGAGGAGTCCTGAAATCCACACGGTGAAATCCAGATTTTACCTAGATCATAATCACCAGAATCCGCTGTATTTGAAGTGCTTCTCGATCCCTCAATCGCCTCCGGACCCATTCCCAAATTCAATGTCGGAACCCAGCATTTGCATCGTCTTAATCCGTCTATATAGCTTGCTCCTCGCGATTCCAGCAATCCCCTTTTTTACCCTCAGGAATTCCCACCAATGCCACAGGCAATTGCTGTTTTAGAACACACTGGATAATTGTTGACGAGGCAGCAACACCCCAGACAGTACAAGGTGAGCGAAACAAGTAGACCATGGATGCAGAAACAGCGTGTTCTGGACTTGTGTTAATAATGAAACAAAAGGAAAATAGAGACAGGGGACCATGATCTAAAGCAGGGAGGAAAGTGAAGAGGATTTTTGAATAAGCTATCCCCTGACCTACTCAGGAATAGGGAATTCAAGTACCCTTATCTCAAACCTTGGTATTTCAATGAAGAAGAAACAAGCGCGTTTCCCAGTGCCATGAAGAGGCAGCTCAATTGCCTAGCTTGCTCAGACGTTGACAGCTCGACATGATGAACCCAACAATGACACCGCAACACACATTGGTAATCAAATTCGATATTTTCCATACAGAATGTTCATTGGCATGACGGGAATTGCTTGCGTGCGTGATCCAACCACGACAAAAAGTGCTAGGAGAATGAAACTGGCAAGAAGCGATGATATCACTTGAATATGAGACAAAGGGCAATTATTACCATCCAGGCTCGAAGTGGGAACACAATCCTAATACAGGCCATCCAGCACCGCCCAGGTCAATCTGCTCCCCTGTCGAATCATCGATCAAAACTTTCCTAGATCAGTATCCTTGATCACTATATGTCTATTAGTAAGTGTTGGGAACAAAAGCATCACCTCCAGCTGATTGTGCCCGAAATGACTCTACCAAGGCTGGCTCCGCAACTGAACCCAGAGCCATGTAGGACAATTTGGCACGCCTAGTACATTCCCCGCTCTTTAAACGATATCATGTCAGAATTGATAGTCGTTGCCAGTGTCATCGATCCGAGGCCTCCAAGAGCCACTATCTCCGGTGCTAACCCACAGCCCAAGCAACCTACCAAGAAACTCAATATTACCGTGAAAAGACATGCCCACCGACCCATTATACCCGAGAATGGTTCGCAGAGAGGTTGTAAGGCTGTCGGTGTTATGAGGTAGGAGGTGGTGAGCCACGAAAGGGCGTGGGAAGCATTGATTTCGGGCTTGATGACGGCGTAGACGGTGGTTGTGACTGTGTTCGCAAAGATTCCTGTTTCGAATCAGTCAGAGTTAAGTATATTAGATTGCAGAGCTGAGGATTACCTGTTTTAACCAGCTATCGCCGACTTTAGCTCCAAGGGATATTTTCTATTTGAAATGTTCGTCGCGGACCAGGCACTACCTATTCCACTTTGCATATCTCGCGCCATGGTCGCCATTCTCGTTTGCCGATCGAGGCATTTTGATAGGAAGCCAGCAATTGGTATTTCATGGCGCGCGTATATTGGGTACGGAGCGCATGTCCGGTCGTGTGTTGTGTTGTTGTTGCAGTTGTTGCAGAGGTCGAAGGGCATGGTGGGGAAATGTTGCGCTACTGTAGCTTGGTTCCCCGCTTCAAGCCGACGTCGAGCAATCCACAATCGACATGTAGGTTGGTGACAAAAGATGAAATTTATGCAATCAAGACGACATACAGAGTGGCGTCTGCAATATTTATACGAGTACTCCTTAATATCAGCTGGACAAGTGTCTGGCAAGATTTTCTTTCCTCCCAGCTCTCCTATTTCTCCCAGTCAAAAATATTCTCAACACCCATATTCCCATTCTTGAATAGAATTCCCCTTATCTCGTCTTGGTGTCCTGTTTACCGCAACAGCTAGGAGGGTTTCCACAGAATGTATCTAAAAACCGCACAGCCCGGGCAATGGAGACCCCGCTTGACACTTGCTCTCGGTATATTGTCTATACCTTATGCAAGTGCTGATTGGCAATTCAAATCCCGTCCAGATTTGACACCTCCCAGGCTCAATATCACAATTCCAGCCACGAAAGAAGTTGAATCCGGGTACATCTTCATTGCACCTTTCTCGGGATACCCAGATGGTACTCGCCATGGCCCACTCCAAGCTGCTCCATATATCTTTACTGATACCGGTGATCTTGTATGGTCTGGCTTTACGTATTTTTCCATTTGGGCAACCAACTTTCAAGCAAGCCGATACAAAGGTCAACACATCCTGTACAGCTTCGAGGGTAGTCATAATGCTGCTTACGGACATGGCCATGGACATACAACCTTCTTGGATCAGAATTACGAGACGATCAAGGAGCTTCGTGCGGGGAACCATCGACTTACTGATAAGCATGAATTTACTATCGTCAATGAGGAAACTGCTTTGATTCAAATCTACAATCCTGCCCCTTTTGATCTTACAGCTTATGGAGGGTCACCCGAGCAACAATGGATCGTCGACGCAAGATTCCAAGAACTCGATATTGAGACGGGAAATGTATTGTTCGAGTGGAGTAGTTTGGATCACGTCGACCCTTCCGGTAAGCGATAAGCTACTGTCAAATCACGGCCAACTTCTGTCTAACCATCTCCAGAGGCCTACCTCCCCCTTAACCCAGGCCAAGCAGGCAGCGGTTACAACTCCTCCGATGCCTGGGACTACTTCCACATCAACAGTGTTGCCAAAGACTGGGACGGCAACTACCTCATCTCCGCCCGAGACGCCAACGCAGTTTACAAAATCAACGGCACCACCTCTGCCATAATCTGGCAACTCTCAGGCAAATCCTCCAACTTCACCATGGGTCCCAACGTCGAATTTGCTTTTCAACACGACGCACGATTCCTCTCCAAATCCGCGGACGGAAAGAAAGAAATCATCTCTCTTTACGACAACTCAGCACATGGCACGGAAAATGGCCACGGGCATGAAGTCCATTTTTACAAATACTCGCGCGGAAAAATCATCGAAGTCGATACCGAGACTTGGAAAGCGAGGATTGTGCAAGTTTTCAATCCACCTGATAACCTTCTCTCCAAATCACAAGGTTCTACACAAGTACTCCCTAATGGAAATGTGGTGGTGAACTGGGGCTCCGAAGGTGCGCTCACAGAATACAAATCTGATGGAACACCAATATTTCATTTCTACATGGATTCTGGTCCTCTCGGGGAAGGAGTGGAGAATTATCGTGGGTATAGATATAATTGGACTGGCTTTCCTAATGAAGCTCCGGCTATTGTTGCTTTGCAAGACAGGAAGTCTGAGAGTACTAGTATCTATGTTTCTTGGAATGGTGATACTGAGACGAAGACTTGGAGGTTTTATGAAGTTGATGAGCATGGTCATCGATCATCTATTGGAGAAGCGAAACGCGAAAGCTTTGAAACGGTTTTGAGACTTGGTCGTGTTGGTGTTAAGACTGTTCAGGCTGAAGCCTTGGATGTCGAGGGTCAGGTTCTTGTTGATACTTCGGTTGTGAAACCCGAGATTTTAATTCAGGAGCACAAGGGGACGAGTTCTGGGAAGACTGTGAAGCATTCTAAGCAAAAGGGAGCAGGGATTGTGTCTTGGTTGTTCTTCAAAGGACAGAAGTTCTTTCTTAAAGAGGATCTTTGAGGGATACTTCCAGATTGGTGAGTAAGAGGATTTCGGCATGAACTTAAGAGTATTATATTTCCCCTTTGATATGTGGTATTATTTGTTCTCGATTCTCAATACTCTCCTGTTGTCGTAGGTCAATATCAAAAATTGTCTGATGGTTGGTTGTGAACTCTTTGTTCTTGTTTTAAAAGGGTGGTTTCTGGCCGTAGACTACTTTATTTCACCACAGGCATGCTAAATTAGCAAGTCCCCGAGCAACACGAGCCCGGGTTATACCGTTAAATCTACCCCTCCTAATAGCTGTAGGACTCGCGTACTATTATAACTCGTGTAGAAGATGTAATATCGCATTTTTAGAAATCTATATACGTATTCACAATAAGGTGTCTATATATATATAACAGAGTTTTAGTCTATTAACTAATAAAAGTACTACTTAGTTATATAATAATTATATATATAAGAGACTTTTATACTATTAAAGACTTAAGGTAGTACCTCTTTAGATCTAGATACGTTTTCGCGAACATACGTAAAAGTGCGAGATCGTACTTTCTACACGAGTAGTACCAGTACGTAAGTCCTACGGCCATTATAAGGGATAGATTTAACAGTACAACTCGGGCTTGACAATGCGCAGCCTCGGGTAATCCGCATGCCTATAGTGCTTTATTTGAAGGACCTAGATCTAACCTAGGAGGAATATCTTCACAAAAGTACTAATTGTCCTATGTTTATTTGTTTTCACATCACAAAACAATTCAATAAATCCAGCACATGCAGTAGTACTCCTGACTGCTTTGACTAGGTAACATAAAAGGTCAAAACTTCAATGTTAGTGAGCTGTTGATTTCTCGGTTAATTTCTGACCTCGTTCAATGCCCCTGACTTAGAAAATTAACGTCTGGGAGGTTGACCACTTGTCAACTTCCACAAAAGGGAAGCTGAAATACTAGTAAGACTTTGGGTTTGATAAAATGTTAGTGCTTAAACTTTTGTGTTTGGTTGTTCAGAGTATCTATCATGACGAACTATGATATTTTGTATTAGCGACAGATTGAGTTTTGGTGACCCTTTTGAAGAACACACACTTGAGAAGTTCATTTACGTACAGAAATTCTCTTTTCACTTTCATAGGTGTAAATCTTTGTGTTTGTTATCTCCGAACTTAACTGTGTTTTTGTGAAGAGGGCCAATTCAAATTCTTTAATTACGGCAATAATCTGTTCTTCTTTCTTGCAGACAGCTAGATCAAGCTATGGAAATTGAACTCATGACTCATTATTTAGAGCAAACAAAACCATTCAAGGTTTAATGGGGGTTCTAGCTTAACCGTCTGAGCTGCCAGCACTTTTCCTTCAGAAAGACACAGAGCGCACAACTCCAATTGAATTTTCACCTCGCACCCTAGATTTTTGAGCAAGCAACTTCTAGCGAACTACGACCTGCTGTCACCACCTTTTCAACGCTGTCTTCTTGAGACCTGCAACCCCTCATATTGCACTTCAATTCTTCTCGATTTGCAGTCTCCTTTTTTGGCTCAGGCAGCTCTAATTCCTGACTCTCGCCTTGATACTACCAAGATCCCACGAAAACTATCTACTCTAGCAGCATGGCAGGAAACACGGCCTGGACCCGGGAAGAAAATCTTCTCCTTCTCAAGTTGATGGAACAAAAGCAAAAGGATCCAAGTCGCAGATGGGGGGACGTAGCCACGGCTATGAGTAGAGAGATGGTCCGTCGCCGTGGAATCGGCAAGCGCGGCTACACTGTTAAGATGGTGGAGCGTAATTGGCAACAAATCAAGGACTTGGACTTGGACGACCAGTGCGACGATGAGATTGGAAGTCTTGATATGTTCCGCCGTCTCACCCCTCATGTCTAGCCAAGCCAAGAGCCTAATTATGGCAGCTAGAGGTTTGCCGGGGGGTTTCCACCTACACCCAAGGTACTGGGGCAGATTGGATTTGACTCCCACCACCACACTCTTCCAAAGCAATACCGAGCTAGCATCGTAACTTCATCACGCCCCAACAATGATCAAAATACCAGTCTTGCCCTCTCTTACAACGCGTCTCAAAATTCTGCGCTGGGATCCTCAAATTTGGCAAATTCACCTGGCCAATTTGGAAACTATTTACAAGCAACTGAAAATGGCTATGGAGCTATCCAATATCAAAACACCATTATTTCTCCTCCAGTTTGTAACATTGATGGTACCAACATAGCTTCAGGAACTACCGCCCCACCCAACCTATACAATCCTACTCCTCCACAACAACAACAACAACAACAACAACAACAACCCATTGGTTTTGGCCAGGGTACACACGGAAGAATCGAGAGTAGCAGAAATGACAACCGTGAAATGGAAAAGCAATTCCGAGAGGTCTTTGGTGTAAAAGGGGTTTCGGGGTTCTCAGAGGAATTTATGGCGGATATGGAGAGGTATGAGAGTCTTCTTAAGAAAAGAAAGAGACGATAGAGGAAATGATGACGAAGATGAGTCTTCTGCTGGCTTTGGATTTTGAGAGATGATGAAGACTATAATGTATCTCGTCGTGGTTATTTATGGAATAAGAAATCAGCAAAATTAATAAAGATCCTTACCTTTTGAACAGCTCTTATAAACACCGATTAATATGTAAAATATAGTTGTGTAATTTTTCTTCCTGCTAACAGGCAGACACCAAGCATTTTTACAGTTCAGAGCCCTGTCTACTCTAATCCTGTTTCTAGGTCTTTTATCTTTCTAATAGCTCTAGTCCTTCTGTGTAAGTTTACAATTCTGTTTTTCAACATTAGAATCAGTAATCGGCACCTGGAAGCACCTTCTATGGAATATTCCAGGATAATTTCGCTCTGGAATCATCTAGAGCGGATTTAATATGGAAGTTATCTTCCTGGAAGAATTTTGGGTGGAAACCAGTATCCAGAGTGCTTAAAAAGTAGTGAACTTGTGTATGTACAACCTTCAATTCTCGCTTAAAAAGACCAAGCTTTTTGAGAGATAAAAAAGCTCAAAAGTAAAATTAATTTCCTAATTGGACCTAGCGTGCTCCCTCTTTCCTTGCTTCCGTAATATCTACAGCTAGGTCGCATGTGTCTTCGCCTAAAACGCGTAAAAGCGCGTCCGACCGCGACAGCCCTCCTACACCTTAAAAAATTAAACAATAATTATGCTACCCCAACGTCCTAAAATTTCAGGCCTAGGAGGCTAAAAGCCTATATGGTAGTAATTAACTCCTTACGAGAGAGGAATACTACGTGGGAGACAAATTGAGGGCGTAGCTCCTACTACTCTCGCCGTCTATTATAAGCTGTCTCGTACTACTATTAGAGACGTGCTGAACATTCTGCTATAATAAGTCAACGGCGGAAACAGACTGAAGAAAGGAGGGCCTAAACTATATTCAAAAGGCGACTTTCGACGTATGCTTGTCTATATACGTATACATCTAAAGGATACCTACGAACAAGTCTGGAAAGTAATTAGTAACTGAATGAGCAACGATACTATACGCTGCTACCTCCTCGAATATAACATTATCAATTAGTGTACTAAACAGCGTCCCTTTCTTTCAGAAGTAGTAGTAGCTAAAAGGCTTGCTTAGTGCCTAGCACGAGAACACTAGACAGCGGTAGAATGGGGATTGGTTATATAGAGCGACGAGTGTTTGGTAGAGTAGGGGAGGGGTAAAAATCAGGAGTAGTGCTTTCGTACACCCGACCAGAAGTGGCACAAGGACTTTATCTAGACCTATAAGTCTTCTAGGGACTTATTAGTGATGGTATAAGGAGCTTTTTAGAACGACGGCAGGTTAGATTTATATGTGATAGACCGGGACTTCGCTATAAAGAAGTATAGGTACTTAGCTAACTCCTATATTAAGGTTCTAGACATATAGGTGGCCTCTAACTTTAAGGACATTCTAGGTAGATATATCTTTATATAGGATAACATATCTATTTATACTACCTATAAAGTCTAGGATTAGTTTATTAAAAAGGGTATTACTATTATCCTATAGCTCTCTTACTTACTAGACCTTAGCTCTATTAAACACATCTAGTAGGTCCTTAAAAAACTACTCTAATAACACTATTCTAATCTCTATAGTAAGGTAGAAGATGATATTAAGGCTATAGAGAAGGCTCTTAAGGAATATTAGACTAAAATATCTAAGAAGACTTTTAATAAATTATATCTAAGTATATCTAGAAGAGTAGTAGCTTATATTATAGCTAGAGGTTAGTATACTAAATACTAGCTAATTTTCTAATTTTTACTTAGATAGAATTTATATATACTTAGGCTAGTATTTAATAAACGCTCTTAGCTAATTTTTAGCTTGTTTTTCGCTTCTACTCTACCTCTCTTTTTTCACTACTATTACTTATATATAATATAATTCTAGGTGTTTTTATATAAAAAGTAGTAGAAATTAAAGCTCTATCCCTAGAAATCATTATTCTCTCTATAGTCTATAACTTTCTAGAGAGTCTTTCTTAGGTTACTAATTATATTATCTATTACTTTCTAGAGTACCTTCTTCTACTCCTATGCCTATATATACTTTAAATCTACCTTGTTCTTTAGTTATTTCTTTCTCTTATATAGTTGTTACCTTATATACTTCTAAATCTACTCTATTAAGTTTATATCTAGTGACTATATAGAGTAAAGGAGGCGCTAAATAGAATAGTAGTATAATACTTCTTTAGTTACCTTGTAACTATAAGAGCTAGTATTATCTATAACTAAACGTATTATCTTTCCTCTCTCTAGTTTATATAGTTCCTTATACTAAGGGAACAACTTTAGCTTAAGATACCTCTTATAAAGCCGGTACTAATCTACCTCTCCCTTACCTCTACTCTCTCTCTTATATACTTGTTTATATAGAAAGTTATATAATTTAGCTCTCTTTCTAGATACTCTATGTCCTTTACTAGCCTAGTAGTCTTCCTTAGCCTGCTCTAGCCGGTTAAACTCTCTCTCTATATAGTATAACTATTATATATTAGCCTCGGCTAAATACGTCTCTACGTCCTTGACTTCCTATGTTATTTCTAGGTCGTATATATAGTAAGGACCTTAGCGAAAACCTAGGTAGATAGTACTAAAGAACTGTCTATCTAAGTACCTCTTTACTATCTCTGTTCGAACGTTCTTATAGTAGTACTCTTTCTGCTTCTACTAACACCTATCTAGGCTATTATTAAGTTTTATATATAAGGTAGTAGCGTCTATAAATACTACTTAGAAGAGGTCTATCTTAAGAAGTTATTTAGCTAACTTAATATATTATTCTCTAAGAACTAGAGTAAGTTTAGACTTAAATCCCTCTCTTATAAAGGAGTAACCTTCGTTGTATAAGACTTGTTAAAAGGAAGATTCTAAGAGGTTCTTACTAGAGTCTTAGTTACTCTAAAGACCTAGGTTGTAAAGGTGTAATATATTTGACTTCTAGCGTTCGTCTTATATACTTATAACCTTAGAAATAATCTATCGTCGTAGCTCGAGAGTAACTTTAAGTAGTAGTCTAGAGCGAGGCTGATTCTTAATAATAAAGAGTACTAAAAGTTATTAGCCTTATATATTCCTATTCCAAGTTCTAGTAGTATTCTCTCGAGCTCTCCTTCTAATATCTCTAACCCCTATCTCTGAAATAGACATCTATTCCTTGTCTTTTTTTACCTATAGAAGTGACTCTTACTTATTAGTATTCTGTCTACTTCTACTAACAATTTAAGTACGCTACTAGATAGAGACCTCACGTTATAAAGTCTTATTTATATACGCCTTACGCCTCTTTATTTTTCTATATTTTTCAGCTATTTTAATATTATAGTTATAAAATAATTATAAAGTGAAAAGTATATATTTATATAGTGATCACTTTATTTTAGTACTAAAAAAGTAGTAATAAGCTAAAGAGCGTTTATTAAATACTAGCCTAAGTAAGCTTCTATCTTTCTATATATATAACTTCTATATAAATAGCTTTAAAAGTAGTAAGTTAATATATAAAAAACTAATAATATATTTTTAGAGAGTATAAAGTAAAAAGAATATATAGCGAAGATATATATAGTAGTATTATATATTATTAATTTCCTTAATATTAGCCTCTTATAATAACCTCTAGCTTTATAAATATATAACCTAGTATAAAGTCTTATTCTAAATTTATACTCGCTTCTTTATAATAATATTAGCGTAACGCTATATTAGTAGATTAGATGAATTTAGTAGAGTTAATAGATAAGGCTTAATTCTTAGATTTAGTAGAGTCTTAGTATAGAAAAGATAGTACTTAGTATATATATAACTATAACGATTCTTAAACTAACTAAGGTAACTAAGTCTCGCTAGATTAGTTACTTATAAAGAGGTTTATATCGCGCGAGGTTATTTACTCGAAGGTAAACTTATTACTTAACTATAAAGCTATTAAGATAGTAATAATAATATAATATTAAGTTAAGTATAAAGCTTCTATCTAATAGTAGACATACTAATCTTATATAGAGACTTTGTTTATTCTAGATCTTACTAGAGCTTTAAGCTTCTATAAGCTCCTCTAATTATATAACCTTTATAACCGAGTTATATAATTTATAACAAGGAAATCCTTAGATCGCTTAGCTAACCTATACGTCTCTATTCGCTATAAGGGTTCTTAATAGTACTTAACCTATTAGAACGTCGCCTAGTCTTTACTTATTACCTATCTAAATATATAATTTATAATAGTAACTATCTTAGCTTTTAAATCTATTATTTTTATACTCTAAAAATATATAAATATATTATTTTCTAGATATTCTAGATCTATCTATAGAAGGTAACTATACTCTAGATAACTTTCTAATTATATTATAAATAAATAAAAATATTCTCTATATATCTCTAGATATTCTAAAGAACTCTAGGTTTTAATTACTAATTATAATTACTCTAGAAACTATAATATCTTTTATTAGAAGATTAGCTTTTATTTTTTATAAATAGATAAGATATTCGAAAAAAGAGTCTTAATTTACTAAATAATATAGTTTATTACTAAGCGAGCTATATTACTAAGCGAGCTACTTTCCTCTATTAAACCTCTTTAATATATAATTACTTAACTATAACACATTTAATTAACTAAACTACTTAGAATCTAACGAGTTATTTAGTTCTATAGACTCTTAACAAGTTTATATATTATAACTAGTCTTTCTATAAGTACTATATCGTTACCTAGACGGCTACCTCTTCTTTTACCTACTCTTCTTAGAGCGCTTGTCGCGTCGAGCCTACTCCTCTACCTTCTTTTAAGCTAATACATTCTACACATCCTCTATAATAAGTATACTCTCTTAATAGATCTAAGTCTTTTTAGCTCTTCGACGTTTACTAAGAGCTTTATTTACCTAGTAAAGAGTCTAGACTTTAGCTAATAGTAAAGTCACCTTATAAGCTAATATCTCTATACCCTTAGCTAATATAGCTACTATCTTAAAAATCAGTGTTAGCGAGCTTCCTTAATAGAGTGTAATACGATTTTTAACTAGTATAGTCTACGAGAGAGCTTCGGTTAGGTTATAAGAAGTCTAAGAGACCTATAGGTTAGTATTTATAGAGGGGTCTATAGAAGGTGTTAGAGTCTATAGCCTAATATTAAGCTTAGAAATAACTGTCTATAGATTAAAAGAGACTAATCTAGCTCTATAAAACCTAGCTTTAGTATTTCGAGTTATTATTAACTAATTATAAGCTATATAGAAGACTAAAAAGAACTTAATCTTTATAATATAGTTGATATAAGCCTTAATAAAGAGCTTAATTTAACGTCTATATATACGCTTAAGAATACTAAAGTATTCTATATTAAGTAGCTAGATAAGATAAGATAAGTAAGAAGGTAGATAGAGAGTTATAATATTAT